>CM019829.1:107976317-108224310 GCA_009763385.1 Coix lacryma-jobi var. lacryma-jobi
CCGGAGGGCCGGAGGACCAGCTGTGGTAGCTGGCACTTGGCTTTGACAAGCAAGAGCGCTTGGGGATGTGTGATGGCATCGGCCGAGTCGGGAGGAAGACGATGTAGTCGTGGCACATGGCAGGAGGTCGGACACGGGCTTGCGTGCGGTGCAAGTGCTGTTGGCCAAGTCAAGAAGGAAGTTGAATGCATTGTGCCCGGTGTGGATGCTGGACATGCATCGGCATCGGTGTCGGTGGTCGGGGTGTGAGAACCACACTCTGTCTATGACGTGGGTTCAGTAGTTGAGCCTCGAAAAGCTACCCTCGACGGTTTCCGAGTTTGGGCCTCAAAACTTGGGGTGGACGGTTTGCTAGGTTTGGGCCTCAAAACCTGGGCTGGCGGGTTTCTGAGTTTGGGCCATAAAACTCAGGGAGGACGGTTTGCCGGTTTGGGCCTCAAAACCGGGCGGAGGTTCCTATGCGGGATGGTCGACGCGTGGCGGCACCGAGAGGTTTGCGTTGCGGCGAAGCTATCGGTGAGGAAGGCGTGGCGGTCAACGGGATGGCACGTGGTGGCATCCTGGAGCTTGCGTCGAGGTGAAGCGAAGGTGGTAGGGCGCGTGTCCGTCAGATGAGATCCTGACAGAGTTGGACTGGAATACCCCTAGGGTTAGCCTGTTCGCTCTTGTATCTAGGGGTAGAAGGGGAATAATGTATTAGGACTATAAATAGAGAGGCACCCCCTCCTCTCATTCCATCCTTGCAACATTTGCATGTCACAGACTCATATTCATCTGTTAGGCTCTCCCATTCTCTAGCTGCTTGTGATCCGCAGAGTGCTACAATTCCTCTGTGTATTTTGATTCAAGGAAAAGGGATCGTAATCCCTTTGTCTCCTCGTTGGAGATTTTCTAAAATTGGAGTTAAATTCGCGTTTTGGTTTCGTTCTTCGCATTCCTCTCTTTTCCCCTCCGGTGAATTGACTCGTTCTTCCAATCTGAGGGATGGTTCTTGATTCCGCTTGAATCAAGTTGTGCTAGGACGTGAGTGTCATCTTTCTACCGAAGGATTTTCTCTCTAACCTCACGAGCACATAGATCGGGCTGAAATCGCGTTCGTTCTTCGTTCTTCCCCTTTTCTAGTGTTCTTCGGATTTCTCACGGATGAGTTGGATTGGAGCGATGATTTCTTAGGATTAGCTCCCCAACACGTAGAAGAACACTTGGGAGAAGTTTGGTTGCAACCCCATTCGATTTGGTTGAGATCGAATCAATTTTGGTTTTGACTCGTGTTGTTTTTGCACTTTCTGGGCATTGGTGGACTGTCCGGCCCCAGGCGGCGGACTTTTCGACAATCAGGATTTGCCCAGGCAGAATCGCGTTGCTCAGCACTGTTCTTGGTCAAGTGACCGGTGGACAGCCCGGGACCAGGTCGCGGACAGTCCGGGCTTGGACTAGAACTGTTTCCGAACAGTTGGTTTTCTAGCTTTTGACCTGTGGACAGTCCGGCCCCTAAGCACGGACAGTCCGGCCTTCCACGGACAGTCCGGGATCAGAGTACTGGATAGTCCAGGATTCTGCTGAAAGGGGATTTATGTCTCGTTCGTTTGGTGCTTTGTCTTCGGCTTTCTCTGGAAGTTCCGTTGTACCTCTTGACAACTCCTAAGGTATCCTGTAAGTGCATCTTTCCCTTAGTTGGCTTTGTGAATTGAATGACAACTCAACTAAAGGTCTAGCAAGTTTGCTAAGTGTATCAAAGGTTCAACAAGAAAATCAAACTTGATGATATTCCACATAGTGTTGAAATGAAGGCCAAAACTGTGTATTGTTGTATTGGAAGATTATGGAAACAATAGTTCAAGAAGAAGACAATAATGCAAATGAAATCAATGAAATGGCTTCTATGTTGTGGGATATCATAGCATCATGAGAAAGCAAGCTTATTTGGCAAATGACAAATGAGACATAGATTGATGATTTTGGAATGGTCTCAACAATGGGTTGCTTTTCATGAACAAGAAGAGTTTGATAGTGAACTAGCTTTGATCAAGGTTGAAGAATGAATCAAGAATGCATAAGTGAGTAAATGTCAAGCAAAGGTCAAATGACAAGGACTTAACTCATATTGGATATATGTCATCTCTACATTGGTTTGCTTGTATGGATAAATATTTGGAGAATCACTTTGCACTTGATCAAGCTAGAAGTGTGAAGATAGAATGTCAAGCCAAAATGGAGAGAATATAAGGAACCGTGAATTGGCTTGACCATATTGATGTTGATTCATATGTGACACTCTATGTGAAGCTTGATTGATCTCAACACTCATATCTATAAGATGTTCAAGCAATGATCATAATATAGAAGAAATAATTTTCAATGGATGCTTAATATGATGTGACTTGAGTATGACTTGATAGGGTGAAGATAGTAAGGAAAGGGCTTCGAGGTACTAAGCGAAGGTGAAGGTCAAGGAGACCGAGGTACTATGGCTAGGGTGAAGAAGAGAGTACTTGCATTGAGTCGAGGTACTATCAAGTGGTTAATGAAGATATTGAAGACTCCAGTGGTTAATTATTTATATTCTCTTATTCTTGAGTATAGGTATGTCGTACTATCAAAGGGACATAAACTGCAGGCTGCTGGGGAACCATGTGCTCTAATGCCACATCAAAAATAAACCTAAAATCCCAAAAGAAATCTAGCAAAATTACCTATTAAATCTGTTTGGCCAGACCGCAGAGGTTCTGTGTTTCAACACAGAATCTCTGTGTTCGAGAACCTCTGTGTTCTTGCGTAGAAGTTCTCTGTTTGAGCGCATAAGTTCACTGTTCGAGCAGAGAAGCTCTGCAACTTTTGTACCGTTGGTTGGGCAGTGAGGGGTATTTAATGTTGTTCTCTCTTTCTCCCAACGGTAGCCCACTCACTCAGACTTATACCCATCCCGTGAAACACTCTCTCTCCTCCATTGTTGGCAATTCAAACTCTCCCTTGCATTCTAGGTGATTCCCATGTGAGAGATTGGATTAGGGAGTGGATTAGAGAGCACTTGAGCTTGAGCTTACAGCTGAGAGTCATGGTTCTCGCTCTAGCTTGCACTTTGTGTTCTTTACTCTTGGAGCATGGGCTCCTAGACGGCTAGAGGTTGCCCGGGAGCTTCGAATCGTTTGTGGATGAGCACCGAAAAGTTTGTATTGCCCTTTGTGATGCTTAGTGGAATCCTCGAGCTTGAATCTTGGTGATTCGCTTGAGAAGAGGTCGGAGTTGGAAGAGACTCCAAGCCTTTGTGGCTCCCTCAGCAACGGGGATGTAGGCTAGCCTTGGTGGCAAAGCTGAACGTCGGAGTAAATCTCTTGTCTCCATCTTGTTGTTGTGGTTGTCTCTCATTTTACATTCAACTTGCAATATTTGTTTTTCCCTGTGATCTATTTGTATACTACTATCTAGCTGTAGGGACTTGGTGAACAACAAAGCTGCAACACAAGGAAGTTGGGAATTTTAGTCGATCTGTTTTTCACCTCAGTTTTACACACGCTTAAAGTTTTTGGTACGAACCGAAGAGGTTCGGCATGATTCTCACAGAACTTCTCTGCTCGAGCGCAGAAGTTCTGTGTTCGAGCGCAGAAGTTCTCCAAACCGTAGAGGTTCTGTATTTCAACACATAATCTCTGTGTTCGGGAAGTTCTGTGTTCGCGCGTAGAAGTTCTTTGGTCTGCTATTAATTATCTGTGAGATTAATTTTTGTCAGGCCTATTCACCCCCCTCTAGGCCTCCTAGGCGACATCAAGGTCCTTTCAATTGGTATCAGAGCTAGGCTCTCAAATTCAGGCTTAACCACCTTGAGAGACGATGTCGACAAGTGAGGAAATATCTCTAGAACTTTTACTTTCAGATGGCTCAAACTATGCATCTTGGTCTGCTTCTGTACTTGATATTTTTAGGGCCATGGCTCCTCATATCGAGTAGATTGTAGATGTGAGCATTTCACCTCCTAGCAATGATTTGACCTACTTATCTAAAGAGGAAGTGAAATGCTTACAAAATAATGCTCAAGCTACTAATATCTTATTTAGTGCTTTGAGTGAAGATGTATTAGATGTTCTCATATTTGGGGATGATGAACCACTTGGTGATGCTCATATCATTTGGACCATGCTCAAAGAAAGATATGACAAGTCCAAATGAGATGAGAAGATGCCCGCATTGGAGGAATCACTTGAGGAGTGCTCAACTTCACCGACAAATGATGAGCCTCAAGTGATTCTCCCAAAAGGCCCAGCTGATCGTGCCACATCCACTCTCTCACCAACATATGTGAAAGGTAATGAAATGGTTGGTGAGAACAAGGCCTTTACATGTGATACTTATACTTCCTATAGTTCTTGTGAGACTAACATTTTGAAGAAAGAAGAAGCTTGTGATCAGTGGAGGCCAAGTGATGAATCCACTTCACCAAAGTGCTCAACTATTCATGCCACTTCTCATATATGTCTTATGACAAAGGGTAAGAAGGTAAAATCAAAAGCCAAACCTTCTCCACCTCCTAGTGACATCTCTAGTAGTGATCTTAGTGATACCTCTAGTGATGATGATTCTAGTGGTGAAGAAATAAACAACATAACTAAGAATTTGGATAGAAAAAGCAAGTTGTTTATTTCTCAACTAATGGATGATTTAGAGGCAACACAAGCTGAGTTAGGGAAGAGAGAAAAGACTTTAATCAAGCAAGAAAATCTCTACATAGCTAGTGATGAAGCTCTTGCATTGGCAAGAAGTGAGGTGGACACCTTGCACAAGGCCTTGGCCAAAGAGCAAGATGTTCATGCTCTCCTAAAGAAGGATTACATTGCTCTCCAACAAAAATATTGTTGGTTGGATGACAAGCATACCGAGCTTGGGGAGCAATTTAGTCTTCTTTGGGAGAGCAACTCATATCTTTCCAAAGCAAGTGATGGCTCTACTCCTTCCACTAGTCAAGGTTGTGGAAAATGCTTAAATCTTGATTTGAATATTTATGCCACTAACCTAGCTAATATGGAGGCCATGAGAAAGAAGATTGCTAGGCTCAATGAGATCATAGCAAAAGAGTGCATGGATGACAAAACTTAAAACAGTGGTAAGAAGGTGGAAAATAATTCTGAGTGTGCTCAGTCCATGATCAAGGACAAAGTTGGTACAATCAGCCTGCACAGATGATGACACAACAACAGCCCCGAGCAGCACAACCACCTAAGAGCGGCAGTGCCGCTGTGAAGGGTGGCAGTGCCGCCCCCACAGAAAAGGGAAGGCTACCACGTATGCACCTGGTCAGGTCAAGCTCATGAAGAAGGTCTCCAAATCAAAGCAAGAGCCCCAGAAAGCAAAGAAGACTCTCATCACTTGCTTCAAGTGCAAGAAAGAGGGTCACCATGTAAGAAACTGCTCATTGGAGAAGGAAGATGTCACATCCAATTTTAAGAACAAAATTGAATGCAATAACTCATGTGTGCCCAGAGATCAATCACACACATAAGCCACAAATTAAGAAGTACCATCACATATGTCTGTTACATAACGAATATTATTCAAAGTCTTTACATAGCAGCGGATAAATAAAGCATCTCTCGCGGTAGCTCCATCACAGGGAAGATGACTGGTTGACAGCAAGACTAGAACTCTTCAGGGAAGTCGTCGTTACCATAGCAATCTGTTACCCATCCGGGATTTTTATCCAAGTAGAAAGAAAATAAACAAGCATAAGTACATCTCGTACTTAACAAGTGTAACATGGGGTTCATGAGGCTCAAAAAGGCTGACACTAGTTTAACTGCAGTAGCTTTTAGTTGGCACAATTTTACTAATTAAGGTGAACATATATGGATGCTTAAAACCCAACCCACATGATCATAATAACTGAAACATAGCAATAAGGTAATCAACATGAGCAACATAAATAAACAACATATAACAACTAAGTCTGTGAGTTTTCCGGGCCGCTCGTATCCGTGAGCACGGCGATATATCAGTTTATTAAACTCTGCGCAGAGGTGTACACTTTACCCGATGAGTCGTGATATCCAGATGCCCGGGTTAATTACTCCCATAACACTTCCGAGGTGAGTGGGCAGGATACACACAAAGCCTTTCAAAGGTTCGTCTAACAAGTTAGGGCCGCTAGTTCTTAAGGCAAGGGGATGTAGAGCCCTCCTTCCAGGTGGCACAAAAACACGCAGCCTATACTCACGTGGACAGAAGCCGCACTATACCCGTCTCGGCAAGACCCAACGCGCCTATACAGGTGTCCACTAACAAGCTAGAAAAGGTCCTTATACTGAGCTAAGGTCAGAGCCATATAACCCTCATGGTTGCACTGTATGTCCCAGCTTTTGCTGACAGGAGGTCCTAAACCATGTTGCTAAAAAGATCAAGTTTTGTTCACCGTTATTAGATCATGTTTGGTTTAAGTAAAGCTCTAGCAAAACTCTACCCATATGCATAGCATCCCAAGGTTATCAAGGTAACGGGTCAAAGGTCTAGGGTAAACTAGATAGGAGATCAAAATTAGACACATGCATATGAATTTAGATGTTTCATGGTGAATAGGTCAACAAGGATGATCCCATGCTATACTTGCCTGATTCAGAGTACTCTGGTTGCTCCTGGTTGTCGAAGTAGGACTCCTGATCACCGGCGTATGTTTCACCGTCTATACTCGATTATCACATCAACACACAACCATCGGAACAACAACCATACAAAGCAAACAAGCTCTAATTAGAACATTACACCAATCAGCAAGAAAATAATATAAAAAGTTTGTAAACAGAAAGTACGATCTACCACGATCACATAAACGCGAGAATCACGAAAAACGGAATTATAACGTGAAAGTTATGAGCTAAACAAGTTACAAAACCTTAATTAGTAGATTAAACCTAACTCAAATTTTAAGTACTGAAAACAGTATAGATTTTCATACAGATAGATAGATCTTTTCAAAACGAATCTAACGCAACTTGAACGGACTAAATCGGACTAAAAACGTAGAAGTTATAAGCATTTGAAATTAGTGGCAAAACTGTAAATAAACTGAAATTGAATTTGTATTTAAAATCGTTTTAAAACGAATCTGCGGATTGGATGGACTGCGCCTCAAATAGGACAAAGCGCAGGGGCTCAAACGGAAGAATTCGCAGACTCAATGAACAGGGCCATTGGGACCGCGGGTTTAGACCTAAATATTTGGGGGACTCTTTAGCAACGGTGACAGACGAAGGGGTATCGAGCGATTCCGAGCGCTAGATCCAGAATGGACGGCTCGGATTAGATCAGGGAGGGCCGGCGGCGCTTTTCGCCGGAGAGAAAGAAGGACGCGGCGGCTCTACGGCCGGAAGGCGGCGGCGCGGCTCGGGATTCCGCTACAGAGCGGTAGAGACCTCGGGAAAAGATCCAATCGAAAGAGGAGTTCAAGGCGAACTCACCAGAGGGGTTTATGGCGCCGGAGAAGACTCGGGGACGGCGGATTGCTCGACTTGGCGGGTGGCGGGCTCTGCAGAGCGACGGCGAGCGATTAGAGCACCAAGACGAGGGGGAAAAAGAGGGAAAACTTCTCGGTTAGCTTCGAAAGATCAAGGGGAAACTCGAGGTGCCACTTACAAGCTCGGAAACTCGATGAATCGTCGGATTGATGGCGGCGGAGATCTTGCGGCGTGCGGAGCTCTCGGTTGCGGCGTTTTGGGGCACGAAAGCAGGAGCTTGATGCGTGGGGAGAGGCGGCGGGCTCTCGGGGATCTTATAAGGGGATCGGCTCGGTCGATTTGGCAAGCGAGGACGCGTAGCGAGGATGGATTCGATCTCGGCCATGGAGTCCGAGCCGGATACGAGAGGGAGAAGGAGCGGTGGGACGCTGACAGGCGGGGTGCTTTGTCAGCGAGAGCGGGCGCGGGAGCGGCGACCCTCGGGCGAGACGGAGACGGCTACGCGCACGCGAGGCTGAACCCTCGGGCGAGACGGAAACGGCTACGCTCACGCGAGGCTGGACCCTCGGGCGAGACGGAGACGGCGACGCTCACGCGAGTGCAGCGCCGAGGCTGGACCCTCGGGCGAGACGGAGACGGCGACGCTCACGCGAGTGCAGCGCCGAGGCTGGACCCTCGGCTCAGCGCGGGGCTGCGGCGCTGCGCAGGGCTGCTGGGCCGGGCGGCGGCCCACGCGAGCGACGGAGAGAGAGGGGAGAGGGGAGAGGAAAAGCGGGCCGGCGCAAGGGGAGGAACAGGCCGTCCAGGCTGATCGGGCCAAAAAGGGAGAGAGGGGAAGGGAGAGAAGGAAAATTGTTTTTCCAATTTCAGATTTGATTTTTCAAATGCATTTTCAAATCCTTTTTGAATTCAAACAACTTTTGAACTAAAACCACACATCACAAAAATAAGATATGCACCAGCATGTATGCATCAACATGATCTTTGGCCTAGGATTAATTTTAGCTTTTGCAAATAATTTATTAACTAAGTTTTATGCAACACAAAAAATGCATAATTAAATCATATTGCCTATTTTTAAATTGATGCAAATTTTGGGATGTTACAAATCTACCCCCCTTAAAGAATCTCGTCCTCGAGATTCCAGCGATGCTTACTCAAACAACTGCGGGTAAGACTTTCTCAAATCCTCTTCTCTTTCCCAAGTTGCCTCTGCTTCTGAGTACCGATTCCACTGAACCTTGCACATCTTTATTACTCTGCTCCTGGTAACTCGTTCAGCTGTCTCTAGGATCTTTATGGGATACTCATCATAAGTCAGATCTTCCTTAACTGTAAGCTCCTCCAACGGTATCTGCTCTTTGGGCACTCGCAGGCATTTCTTCAACTGAGAGACATGAAACACATCATGCACTTCTGACAAGCTTTCAGGCAACTCTAACTGATATGCCACTTCACCACGTCTTTCAAGGATCTTGAATGGTCCAATATACCTGGGTGCTAGCTTTCCTTTCTTATTGAACCTTTTCACACCTCTCATCGGTGACACCTTCAGGTAGACATAATCACCTACTGCAAAAGTTAGATCTCGACGACGGTTGTTTGCATAACTCTTCTGCCGAGACTGAGCGGCTTTCAAGTTATCTCTGATTATCCTGACATGTTCCTCAGCATTCCTCAACACATCAGGTCCAAACACTTGACTCTCACCTGTCTGATCCCAGAACAACGGCGTTCTACACGATCTTCCATACAAAGCCTCAAACGGTGCCATCTTTAGACTCTCTTGATAGCTATTGTTGTATGAGAACTCTGCATAACACAAATTCTTGTCCCAACTGGTGCCATACTGTAATGCACAAGCTCTCAACATGTCTTCTAGAATCTGATTTGTTCTTTCTGTCTGTCCATCAGTCTGTGGATGATAAGCAGTACTGAAGTTCAACCTTGTGCCTAATGATCGATGTATCATCTGCCAAAAGTGAGAGGTGAACTGAGTACCACGATCTGACACAATCTTTCGGGGTACTCCATGCAAACATACTATCCGTTCCATATACAATTCTGCCAATCTAGCTCCCGTATAGGTAGTTTTGACTGGTATAAAGTGAGCAACTTTGGTCAATCGATCGACTATTACCCATATGGAGTCGTAACCTCTCTGAGTACGAGGTAACCCAACTATGAAGTCCATACCGACTTCTTCCCACTTCCATTCAGGTATCTTCATCGGCTGTAACAAACCGGCGGGTCTTTGATGTTCTGCCTTCACTCTCTGACAGGTATCACATAGAGCGACGTACTCGGCTACATCTCGCTTCAGTCCATCCCACCAATACTTTTTCTTCAGATCAAGGTACATCTTAGTGCTTCCAGGATGAATGGAATAAGCTGACTCATGCACTTCTCGTAGTATAGACTCACGTATCTCCTTGATTTCAGGTACACATAATCTATTCCCATGCCATAATGTACCATCATCATCTAACCGAAAACCTGATGCTTTGCCAAGAACAATGTTATCGGCTATCTGCTTTAATTTTTCATCTGACATCTGACCCTTACGTATCTCTTGCATCAATATTGGTTCAAGCTCTAACTCTATTCTGTTGATCACAATTCCCAAGTTCAGATGTGCAAATTCAGCACACAACTCTTCTGGCATAGAAGCAATTCGGATCTCATTGGCATGACTTTTTCTGCTCAAGGCATCCGCTACAACATTAGCCTTCCCGGGATGGTAGTGTATTTCCAAATCATAATCCTTAATCAATTCCAACCATCTGCGCTGCCTCAAATTCAGATCAGACTGAGTAAAAATGTATTTCAAGCTCTTATGATCGGTATAGATGTCTGTCTTGTGACCCACTAAGTAGTGTCTCCAAATCTTCAATGCATGGACAACAGCTGCCAATTCTAAATCATGAGTGGGATAGTTCAGCTCATGCTTTCTCAACTGCCTCGATGCATATGCTACCACTCTGCCTTCTTGCATAAGAACACAACCCAAACCTTGACAAGACGCATCACAATAAATAGAGAAATCCTTACTCAGATCTGGCAGAATTAACACTGGAGCTGTAGTCAGACGTTTCTTCAACTCCTCGAAATTAGCTTGACACTTATCAGACCAAACAAACTTAGCATTCTTCTCTAGCAGAGCTGTCATTGGCTTAGCAAGTTTGGAGAATCCTTCAATGAACCTTCTATAGTAACCAGCCAATCCAAGGAAACTACGAATCTCAGTCACATCTGTTGGTGGTTTCCAATTCAACACATCTTCAACCTTGCCTGGATCCACTGAAATGCCTCCATTAGAGATAACATGTCCAAGGAAAGAAACTTCCTTTAACCAAAACTCACACTTGCTGCGCTTGGCATACAACTTGTGCTCTCTGAGTTTTTGTAGCACTAACCTCAGGTGTTTAGCATGATCTTCCTTGTTCTTAGAGTACACCAGAATATCATCAATAAACACAACTACAAACTTGTCGAGATATTCCATGAACACCTTGTTCATCAAATACATAAAGTAAGCAGGTGCATTGGTCAATCCAAAGGACATGACTGTATACTCATACAACCCATACCTGGTAGTGAAAGCTGTCTTTGGAATATCAGATGCTCGAATCTTCAACTGATGGTAACCAGAACGCAGATCAATTTTAGAGAATACACATGCACCTTTCAGCTGATCAAACAGATCATCGATCCTTGGCAACGGGTACTTATTCTTGATAGTAACCTCATTAAGCGATCTATAGTCAACACACATCCGCTGACCACCATCCTTCTTGTCAACGAAAATAACAGGAGCTCCCCAAGGTGATGAACTAGGACGAATAAACCCTTTTTCTTGCAACTCTTTAATTTGTTTCTTAAGTTCATCTAATTCAGGTACTCCCATTCTATATGGTCTTTTAGCTATGGGTGCAGTTCCAGGTAAAAGTTCAATAATAAATTCAATGTCGCGATCAGGTGGCATACCTGGCAAGTCATCGGGGAACACATCCGGGAACTCATCCACCACTAGATCTTCCGGAAAAACCTCTTCATTCATCTGGTTCACGGTTGCAGTCAGTGTTGGTTGTAGCACTACCTTCACACTGATTCTGTCTCCCTTAGCTGTGGTAACTGTCACAACTTTATCTTGACACTGTATATCTGTCTTACACCTCTTCATCCAGTCCATACCCAATATCAAATCAATGCCAGCTGTCCTCAGCACAATTGGGGATACTGAGAAGTCTACCCCCCCTAGGGACACATCTATAGGCATACACTGAAGCGTAGCTTGCAATCCTCCACCCGGTGAGGTAACCATTATGGGGGTTTCATGAGCTAACAGGTAGTAGGTTATGCATTCTAACAAATGTATGTGATATGAAAGTATGTGATGCACCAGAATCGAAAAGAACTGTAGCGGGGATGGAGCTGATATTGAACGTACCAAGCATAATTTCTGGCGCCTCCTGCACGGTCTCTGCAGACACGTGGTTCACCTTGCCTGAGTTAGGTGATGGATTCGGTCGTCCCTTGATTGTTAGTCTGGTTCTGCGGAGTCTGCTGGTTCTGCTTCTTAGGGCAAGTTGTAGGAGAGGTGACCAGCATCACCACAGACAAAACACTTGTTGGGAGTGTTAGGTGCACTATTCTTCATGGGGGTGTTGACAGGGTTCCTTGGCGTTGAGCTTGATTGTTAGGCTGTTGTTGGGGGCGTTGATTATTACCCTGCTGCTGCTGCGGGTATGAAGGACGTTGTTGTCCCTGGTTGCGATTCCATTGAGTAGTAGGTCCCTGGTACCTCTGCTGATTGCCTGGTGCGAAATTGGAACGAGGGCGGTTGTTACTACCAGAAGACTGACCTTGGAGCTTCCTCTTTCTAGCCTCCATTTCCTTGCGCTTGTTGTCAACCACTATAGCACGGTTGACTAGAGTCTGGTAACTGGCATACTCATTGGACATTAGCTGCAGTGCCAGTCCGTCATTCAGACCCTTGAGAAAGCGACGCTGCTTGTCGGCATCCTGAGCAATATCAGTGGGGGCATAGCGTGACAATTGAGCAAACTTGTCACGGTACTCAGCAACGGTCATGGCTCCTTGGCGCAGAGATCTGAACTCTTCCTGCTTCAATTCAATCAGACCAGCAGGGATATGGTACGCTTTGAAGTTGGTCTTGAATTCCTCAAAGGTGACAGGTGGGGCATTGTTGGCTTGACCGAACTGAAACGATTCCCACCAATCCAGAGCAGCTCCTTGCAACTGACCAGAAGCATAGAGCACCTTCCTGGTCATTGCATTGCGCGATGGTAAGCTGGCGTTCAATAGCACGAAGCCAGTCATCAGCCTCCAGGGGATCAGCGGCATGAGAGAACACTGGCGGGTGACCCTTCAAAAACTCACCCCTCTTGTCCCTCACTTGCATCGGTGGTGCTCCTCCAACTGGCTGATGATGCTGCATATGTTGCATCATAGTTTGCATAAATTGGGCTTGGATGCCCATCAACTGCTGAATGTCAACTGGGGGTGGTGGTGGCGGGGTTAACAGGTGCTCCACGACCACGGCCACGTCCACGTCCACCTCCAACTCCACCTCCTCTGGCGGCCATCTGTGTTTCCAACAAGGATCAAGGTTAGCGAACTTTTCATGAAAAGATCACTTGTATGAGAGGAAACAGGAGATCTGAAAATTTCTGGGCGAGATCCGGTAACAGCAGTACAGAAAAACAGTCATATACGGAGTTCCAGAAATCCAAACAGGGCGTGTGATACACGGTTGGAAAGATAACGAAATTATCTACAACTTTTATTTAAGTGACTTTCCCAGATTCTGTCGTTAAGTTAGTCAAAAACAGAGAACAAACAGATCTGTCCAGAGCTCAAAACTGCGCAGAAACTCTAACTTGAAACAGCCATATCTCACAAACCATAACAGCTATTGAAGTGATTCCAGAGGCATTGGTTAGATATAGGAGTCTATTTTCCATCATAAAATTTTCAGCCATGTTGCACGATCAGAACTTGAGATATAACCAAAAGATCACAGGTTGCTCCAGAAAACAGCATAGGACAAGATATAACTAACCCTCTTATTATTCATAAACGTTATGTCTAACTATGAGATTTGTAGACAAGCCCACAATATCTCAACACTCATTACAAAGAACCAAATCACACATAAGCATAATGATAATCCAACTCACACATAAAGAAGCACACTAGCACAAAGTTTAACTAGACTCGACAAACGCTTACTAATATCGTCTTATTACATAGAAGGGTGACCTATGCCTATTTGTAGAGCGGTTCACGGAGCCTCTTGTACATAGGGGGTTGATTGAGAAGTTCCAAGAGACCATCTATGGTGCTATAGCATCTTTTGAGATCTTTCCCAAAGATACCACCCTTTCCAAGTCCGCGTTAGACCTTTCCCTGTCAAGGAGAAAATCTCGTGTGGCCTTCTCGGTTGGAGTTGCATTGGGGTCTTCTACCATAGCCTCCTTATTCTCACTGTTCCAATAGGGCAGATAGCGGTATGCATCATCCTCATGTCTTCAATGCGACGACCCCGGAATGCTTTGTAGGCTTCAACTGCCACGGCTTCCAAGGCTGACGCTAGAGTGGACCGACGAGCCCTGTGGCCAATCACCATCTCATGCAGGTATAGGCCACTCTCTGGTTCTCGGACGGCGACAGTCACTCTTGCCTTCCAGTAGGTCCTTTCCATGGGATGACTGTACCTCCAGTGGGGTACTGTACGATGATGTTCTTGTCGGGGTAGTAGGCATCAAAAAGTCCCATCAGCCTGTGATGTGTGGGACTCTGGGCAGCTGTGGGCGCTCCGACGAGATACCCGGAGTCCACGTCCCAAACCGTTGGAAGCTCTTCATCGTCTTCAACCTCCAGCACTTCTGGGGGCACTGGCGCGGGAGGTACTGGAGCTTTGTACTGGTGGTGCCGGCGCTTGTGGTTCCACTTCTTGAGGTGCTTGTTCTTGCAGTTCTGGCTCTTGCGGCGCTACCTCCTGCTGTTCTGGCTCCTGGGGTACTTGCGGTGCTTGCGGAACGGGGTTGCCTGCCCTCAGGCCTGACCTCATGCGACCACCGACAGACTGCGGGGTGGTACGACGAGCCATCTATGGAGTAGACCAAGAGACAGATACAATAGAATCAATATATATTTGTGTAATAGAGCAAGTAGAGAGAAGCATATAGTTTGATAAATTAACAAGGCTAAGATAAATAGCAAGAATGGGAAGCAAGGACCACTAAAACGACCATAACTAACTAGGCTTGCGTCCTACAGTCAACATAGCTCCGATACCAATTTGTCACATCCAATTTTAAGAACAAAATTGAATGCAATAACTCATGTGTGCCCAGAGATCAATCACACACATAAGCCACAAATTAAGAAGTACCATCACATATGTTTGTTACATAACGAATATTATTCAAAGTCTTTACATAGCAGCGGATAAATAAAGCATCTCTCGCGGTAGCTCCATCACAGGGAAGATGACTGGTTGACAGCAAGACTAGAACTCTTCAGGGAAGTCGTCGTTACCATAGCAATCTGTTACCCATCCGGGATTTTTATCCAAGTAGAAAGAAAATAAACAAGCATAAGTACATCTCGTACTTAACAAGTGTAACATGGGGTTCATGAGGCTCAAAAAGGCTGACACTGGTTTAACTGCAGTAGCTTTTAGTTGGCACAATTTAATAATTAAGGTGAACATATATGGATGCTTAAAACCCAACCCACATGATCATAATAACTGAAACATAGCAATAAGGTAATCAACATGAGCAACATAAATAAACAACATATAACAACTAAGTCTGTGAGTTTTCCGGGCCGCTCGTATCCGTGAGCACGGCTGATATATCAGTTTATTAAACTCTGCGCAGAGGTGTACACTTTACCCGATGAGTCGTGATATCCAGATGCCCGGGTTAATTACTCCCATAACACTTCCGAGGTGAGTGGGCAGGATACACGCAAAGCCTTTCAAAGGTTCGTCTAACAAGTTAGGGCCGCTAGTTCTTAAGGCAAGGGGATGTAGAGCCCTCCTTCCAGGTGGCACAAAACACGCAGCCTATACTCACGTGGACAGAAGCCGCACTATACCCGTCTCGCGCAAGACCCAACGCGCCTATACAGGTGTCCACTAACAAGCTAGAAAAGGTCCTTATACTGAGCTAAGGTCAGAGCCATATAACCCTCATGGTTGCACTGTATGTCCCAGCTTTTGCTGACAGGAGGTCCTAAACCATGTTGCTAAAAAGATCAAGTTTTATTCACCGTTATTAGATCATGTTTGGTTTAAGTAAAGCTCTAGCAAAACTCTACCCATATGCATAGCATCCCAAGGTTATCAAGGTAACGGGTCAAAGGTCTAGGGTAAACTAGATAGGAGATCAAAATTAGACACATGCATATGAATTTAGATGTTTCATGGTGAATAGGTCAACAAGGATGATCCCATGCTATACTTGCCTGATTCAGAGTACTCTGGTTGCTCCTGGTTGTCGAAGTAGGACTCCTGATCACCGCGTATGTCTCACCGTCTATACTCGATTATCACATCAACACACAACCATCGGAACAACAACCATACAAAGCAAACAAGCTATAATTAGAACATTACACCAATCAGCAAGAAAATAATATAAAAAGTTTGTAAACAGAAAGTACGATCTACCACGATCACATAAACGCGGAGAATCACGAAAAACGGAATTATAACGTGAAAGTTATGAGCTAAACAAGTTACAAAACCTTAATTAGTAGATTAAACCTAACTCAAAATTTAAGTACTGAAAACAGTATAGATTTTCATACAGATAGATAGATCTTTTCAAAACGAATCTAACGCAACTTGAACGGACTAAATCGGACTAAAAACGTAGAAGTTATAAGCATTTGAAATCAGTGGCAAAACTGTAAATAAACTGAAATTGAATTTGTATTTAAAATCGTTTTAAACGAATCTGCGGATTGGATGGACTGCGCCTCAAATAGGACAAAGCGCAGGGGCTCAAACGGAAGAATTCGCAGACTCAATGAACAGGGCCATTGGGACCGCGGGTTTAGACCTAAATATTTGGGGGACTCTTTAGCAAAGGTGACAGACGAAGGGGTATCGAGCGATTCCGAGCGCTAGATCCAGATGGACGGCTCGGATTAGATCAGGGAGGGCCGGCGGCGCTTTCGCCGGAGAGAAAGAAGGACGCGGGCGCGCTTACGGCCGGAGGAGGCGGCGGCGCGGCTCGGGATTCCGCTACAGAGCGGTAGAGACCTCGGGAAAAGATCCAATCGAAAGAGGAGTCAAGGCGAACTCACCAGAGGGGTTATGGCGCCGAGAAGACTCGGGGACGGCGGATTGCTCGACTTGGCGGGTGGCGGGCTCTGCAGAGCGACGGCGAGCGATTAGAGCACCAAGACGAGGGGGAAAAAAGAGGAAAACTTCTCGGTTAGCTTCGAAAGATCAAGGGGAAACTCGAGGTGCCACTTACAAGCTCGGAAACTCGATGAATCGTCGGATTGATGGCGGCGGAGATCTTGCGGCGTGCGGAGCTTCGGTCGGGGCGGTTTTGGGGCACGAAAGCAGGAGCTTGATGCGTGGGGAGAGGCGGCGGGCTTCGGGGATCTTATAAGGGATCGGCTCGGTCGATTTGGCAAGCGAGGACGCGTAGCGAGGATGGATTCGATCTCGGCCATGGAGTCCGAGCCGGATACGAGAGGGAGAAGGAGAGCGGGGAGGGACGAGGACAGGCGGGGTGAGGGGGTCAGCGCAGAGAGCGAGCGGCGACGAGGGGCGAGGACGGAAACGAGGGCGACGAGACGGAAGACGGCTACGCGCACGCGAGGAGGAACCCTGGGCGAGACGGAAACGGCGACGAGACGCGAGGAGGCGACCCTCGGGCGAGACGGAGACGGCGACGCTCACGCGAGGGCAGCGCCGAGGCTGGACCGAGGGCGAGCCTGGGGAGAGGAGACGGCGACGCGCACGCGAGTGCAGCGCCGAGGCTGGACCCTCGGCTCAGCGCGGGGCTGCGGCGCTGCGCAGGGCTGCTGGGCCGGGCGGCGGCCCACGCGAGCGACGGAGAGAGAGGGGAGAGGGGAGAGGAAAAGCGGGCCGACGCAAGGGAGGAACAGGCCGTCCAGGCTGATCGGGCCAAAAAGGGAGAGAAGGAGGAGGGAGGGAGAGAAGGAAAATTGTTTTTCCAATTTCAGATTTGATTTTTCAAATGCATTTTCAAATCCTTTTTGAATTCAAACAACTTTTGAACTAAAACCACACATCACAAAAATAAGATATGCACCAGCATGTATGCATCAACATGATCTTTGGCCTAGGATTAATTTTAGCTTTTGCAAATAATTTATTAACTAAGTTTTATGCAACACACAAAATGCATAATTAAATCATATTGCCTATTTTTAATTGATGCAAATTTTGGGATGTTACAGAAGAGAAGGCATGAACAAGATCCAAAAAATAAGAAGAAAGATGACTCAGTCAATCCTCCAACATGGGACACAATGCCTCTATGCTTCCGCAAGGTGATGACCCAAGCCACACTTCCAAACAAGAAGGCCAAGAAGAAAGCAAGAGGAAGTGTTTATGAGTGCAGTGAAAGGGTCATGAAATTGCATCATACCCCTACATGACGGACAAAGGCTTGCTATCATCAAGAAAGAGGCATTTAGCAAGGTAGCAAGCAAATTGCAAAAGAAGAGAAGGCTAAGAAGAACAAGACACGCTATTGCTACACTTGAAAGGGAAAAATGCTACCTAAGCCTAACTTGTTAATTGATTCAAAATTGCTTAGGAGACCCAAAAATAACACTTGTGCTAGAAAGGTGATTGGTTCACCACATGCTAGCACAAAGGCCATTTGGGTGCCTAAGTCTCTTGTGACTAACCTTAATGGACCCAACATAGTTTGGGTACAAAATTGTGCTTGATGGGTGTTGTAGGTACTTGAAGGTGATATGAGGCTTCGGGGTGTTTGAACAAGTTGATTGAAAAATATTCACTCAAGCTATCAACCAATTCATATTGTATTTATAATATGGTTGACCCGAAGATAATTTGATGGAAATATTTGAAACTTCATATTCACCTATGTAACAAGTACCTAACCCTTGTAGGCTAGTCACTTGACTTGTGTAGTATCTAGTAGTTCATAAATATATGTTGTTGTGAATTATTAGGAGTGGCTAGAGCATTTCAAGTTTAATTGAATCCTTTGTCATATGATGCTTTTAATGACTCTCTAGTAGAGTAAGATCTTGTTCATCTTGTAGGTAATGAGGATATTTCTTATGAGGCAATCGAGCAATTGGCTATCAATGATATTAGGCCACAAATAATCAAAGCCACTTAATCGAAGAGTTAAAGATGGAAAGACCACATCAACCATTATATTTCTAGAAGAGTGGTAACATCTAAATCTCAAGTGCAATTTATTTAAATCTTATCTTCTTGTGTCTTGTGTAGCCACTTAGGGAAGAAAGCACTTGAGGATATATATATTGGTTGTTGGTCATGAAAGAAAAGTGTAATTGGAATTGAATTGATCATCTACATTTCTACACCAAGCAACGTAGATGATTTGAGTTTCCTTATGGACCTCAAACCAAGAATTTCAAGAAAGCTCAAATAGAGGCACTTATCACTCAAATCTCAAGAACTCTCTACTTGATGGAATCTTGTCATATGATAGATTGGCAAATTCTTATTCTCATCTTATGGCCATCTACATGCTCAAATGGTTATGAGTATTTCTTGGCATTAGCTAAATTTGATTATTCAATTGTTGTCATGACCTAGACATAGAGTGAAGTTCCATGTTCTTAAATGAATAGAGTGCTATGTGAGAAATTCAAATACTTAGAGGACTTATAAAAGCAGAGGTGGACCAACCTATAGGGCGAGCTCGGGCGGCCACCCTAGGTCCCATCCGATGAGCACCGCTAGTAGCCCCTATCCTCCGGCACCTCCGGCAGGAGACAGCGAGCAGGTCCGATGCGGACGGGAGCTACCGAGCGAGAGGTTGAAGAAATACTTGAACGCTTGGGCCATCTAGAAATTAAAAAAGGCCCATTTTCTGGCCCATTTGGCCCTTGGGTCTAACTAGACACCACAGCCGCTGCTGTCGTAGACTCGTAGAGGCTCTGGCGGGCGGCTGGCGTGGAGCATGAGCAGGCTAGCGAGCCGGGCCCTACGCGCTGAGCGGGAGGCGAGCGGACGGCGGGGCGCTAGCCTCAAGAGAGCGAGCGCCGAGGGCGGGCGGGAGGGGGGCGGCGCCTGCGCGTGCTCGAGGAGCGAGAGCGCGGAGAGACGCGGCAGCAGACGGGCGGCGGGGCGGGCGCAGAGGCTGGGGGGGCGGCGGCGGCACTGCCTCGCGAGGAGCAAGCGAACCGGGGGGGGGGGGCGGCACTGCCCGCGAGGAGGAGCAAGCGAACGCTGCGTGGCTGTGCGCCTGTGCGCCTATGCCTGTGCGGCTGCAGGCTGCTATTCGCCTATTCCCATTGCCCAAGCTGCCAAGCAGCTGCCGGCTGTTGACCCGCCTGGACTAGCTTTTTGCAGATTTGAATTGATTAGTGAAATCAAATGAATAATTAATTGATTTTGCAGATGTGACAAGCTTTTTTTAGTAGTTCAAATTCCGCAAGTGGAAGCAACTCGGGTCCAAGTACTCGTGAAAGTGGCAATGATAGTGTTGCTAGATCTGAAGAACGAGAAGAGCTAGGTGATTCATAGAGTTTTAGGACTGGTATGCTTTTCTTACAATGCTTGAATTTTTTTCCATATTCCATCACTTGCCACTCTGCTTACTCATTACTCAATTTATTTTAATTGCAGGTTGTTTATGCTTTTCTATTTTAATCATTTGAATGTATGGAGTATGGTAAATTATCTGGACTATGGAAAAAATTCTCCTTAGGTGTTTTCATGTGAAGGTATGTTCAAACTCCTATACAATCGACTTGTTGAATTATATTAGAATATAAATATTATGTAATATTACTTACATAGATATGGTATAAAATACATAGTTACACCGATATATCGGTGAAGTTTCATATATGTATGTAGCGCTCCGCCACCTACCTCATATTTCTAGCTAGGTCCGCCACTGTATAAAAGGGAAAATTTACTCTATGACTAGAGTTGTGAGATTAACCATTTCTCTAAGTGATTTATGAAATCTCACTAAATGAGAATGTGTTTCTCAAATAGAGTGTGCTATCATATCAATTCCATCAATCCAAAACTATGTGATGTATTCTCTCTAGCTATTTTAGAATTGCTTCATCTATGTTAGCCACTCACTATAATATGGATTAAATCTGCTCTTTGGACTTAAATGACCAATCATGCACATTAACATTTTCATTCCACTAAAAAGAGGTGCATGAGGCAATAAGGGAGATTTAGTCCATGTTATGAGGTTTCTCTATTTTAGTAGCTCACTTGCCTTCCACACATAAAAGAGTTACTAAATGAGAAACTAGTGTTACTGATGCTCTCTTGTGTTTGAGCTTATTCATAGAAAATCAACAATAAGAGGTTGTGCTTATTTATTTGGATGCATCACAAGCCTAAAGGTTACTCTTCACCTAAAGTAAGATGAGATTTACAAAGGGCCAAGAGATCAAAAATCTAAGTTTGACAAATCAAAGTTGAGGTTGTTTTGGATGAGCTATATGGAGAATTCACAAGATTCTTAAATTATTGATAAGAGAACTGAATGGTAATGACATCTTGTGAGTGCTCTCAGCCAAAATCACCTGAATATTGGACAAGAAGAGAATGATATGAAATTATCAAATGTCTAGAAATCTGAAATTCTCAGTTGGTTGCCTTCAAGCATGGATTTGGAAGCTCAAACGCTGATAAATTGACCTGAAACTTTGTGAGCATACTATACATCTAGTACTTGTTGCTATACAGTTGGGATGCACTTTGGTTTTGAAGAAAATCAGTTTCAATTGAATTCTGTCAGCCTCAGCACTGCAGTTTCACACTGAGCATTTTTGGTTTTTGAGTCCAAATGGTCTGAAATTTTTACAGCAGTAAGAGGACTCATAGATGAACATTTTTACCAAATTTCATGCATATTGGATCAATAATCTGAGAGATACAAATTTTCCACCAAGCAAGACAGATTCTAAAATTGACTCAATGTAATCTGGCTGTTCAGAGTGCAGAACTTCTGTGTTTTGAGCACAAAACTTTGGTATTCGAACAGAGAACCTCTGCAGTTAAATACAAAACCTCTGCATCCAGACATAGAAACCTCTGCAATCTGAACAAACAGACACTAAAATAACAGGTCTATGCAACTAACAACACAATCATAACTGCAACAAAGCTAAATAAGCATATGAAATTAGTGAAAATGAGAAGCATCAGTTGGTCCAAAGGAGTTGAAATAAGAGAGAAGAACACATACAAGTATACAAAGGAGTTGAAACCAAATTGCAAGCAGCAACAAAAGTTGCAATCAATTGAAAATAGAAGAAATCAGTTACAGGATCTATCTCAGAAACAACAGCTAAAAATCAATTGAAACTAGTTGGAACCGGTTGACTTTAGTGGTTACAAGCAACAACAATGAGTTACAATTAGCTGAAATTATTTGAAATCAATTGGAAGCAATTACAACTAGCTGAAACCAATGGGACTGCAAACAGTTGAAGGGGTTTCAGTTAGTTGGACAATAGTGTAAACTTCTACCTTGGCCCAAGATCTTTGATATGCATGAGTGTGCTTTGTGTACTCTTGTATGCACAAATTGAGGGGGAGTTTACTCTAATATCTTGTGGGACAAAAGATTTCTCTCAAGTTCATGTTGTGGAGTCTCACACATTGGAAGGATGGATGGTTCCTTTTGGATTCACATTAGGTAATTCACAATTACTCTAGGAGGTCTTGGTCTTTGTAAACCAAGTTCTCCTGGTTTAGTGTCGAATGCCCCAATCTTAGTGGAATTGGATTCTAACGAGTTGGAGAAAATAATTGAAGGGTGGACTCTCATTGTTAATTCTCTACTCTAGAGGTCATCAAGGGGACATGATTCATCCTATTGATCAACCAAGACCTTGTCAATAAAGAGTGGTAACTCCTAGTTCACAGTCTGCAAATTTCATGAATTTTACCATTTGCTCTCTATGTGAGTTGTTTAGGTAAAGAAAAAACTAGGAACCTAATATGGATCTTGGATGATCACCAAAGCTCTAATTCACCACATTTCATCAAAAGAGAACTATGGCCATCCAAATCATTGAAATCTTTCTTAATGATGGTCATGTCAATCAAAATTTATGTGGTGATCTCTCTACCTTAGTGGTGCTATGTTTCCTTTGGCATAATTTCAATTGTTGCAAATTTGGTGTGCGTTGACCAAAGATATAGGATGAACTCCTCTAGACTCTTAAACCGATTCAAGTGCATTTCACAAGTAATTCGAGTACTTGATGCACATATTAAGGGGGAGTCTATTCTATGTCTTGTGTCTTTTGAGACTAACATTTTCTTCTAGTGAACTTGTGTAGTCTCTTGGTGAGAATAAGTTTCTATGGGTATGCTACATAACCAAATCAATCCAAATTGGTAAAGTTATCTCTCATATTCATTTGGATTGCAACTTTAACTCTTATGTAGCTACTCTCCATAATATAGCATAAATTCCCTTGATTGGACTTAATTGACCATAAAAGTGCATATGTTCTGCTTTCCACATACATATGTATGCACTATCAAATAGGGGGAATTTAGTCTATGTTATGAGGTTTGCATTTAGTGATCGACATGCCTTCCACATCCAATGGTCACTAGTTGTAAAACCGTAGCTTGTGCAATTTAATGTTATCTCTTGTCTTTGTGAGCATTCCCTAGGAGACATATGATATTATGAGATGCAAGCATCCATTCCAATTGGCATCAACTTGTGAAGATTCCTTCCATTGGTGTCAAACTATAAAGATCATATTTCAATTGGTATTGGTGGATAATCTTTCAATTTGGTATATCAAGAAATATGTATTCAATTGGTATCTCAAATGACAACAAGAGCTAGCAATGTACTTTCAACTGAGATGAAGCACAAGTTTGTGACGTCTCCTTGAAGATGATGAAAAAGAGAGATGGGCACAAATAAGATCTTTTGCTTAGAGATGTGCTAGGCTCATCAAAGCACTAAATTGAAAAACATCATCATGGTGGAGATTATGAGGTGTTGACGTCTATTAACTATCATTATTTACCGTCAACAATACTTGAATAAATGTCAAAAAGGATTGCCAACTTAGAAATAGGAGGTTTAAACTAACAAATTCCACGAGTTTTGGTGATTCTACATTTTCTAGGGATTAAACAGGAAAACCAACTACATTGCTTCCCCAAGAAGGAACCTGACGCAGATTACTTCACCGCTACGTCAGGAAGTTTCTAGAAGACTCCAGAGGACACCACGAGGCGGGGCACCACAGGAGGCTGACCTGTGGGACCGACCGGTCCCACAGGGCCTACCGGTCGGTCCTGGCCAGGGTCCCCATGACTCCCCCTTCCGGAACCTTCCTCCACCGACCTCTAGGATGCATCTCGATCGTAACTCAAGTCGGTTTGATCCAACGATCACGATTCCATGCCCAGGACTATATAACCAGACCCCTGACCCCCCCCTCCAGATCATCAGGCAGATCAAGATCAGAAGACAAGACAGAAAATTAGGGTTTCTAGAGAGAGAGTTAGAGCTCTACATCAAGATTAGAGTTTAGTCTAGCTAGATTCAATTAGAGGCAGGCGACTTCATCGACATATCCGGCTAGAAGCTTCATCTGAGTCTCCAGATTGTTGTCGAAGACTCGGTAATTTGTATCTTTATTCGACTTTGTGCTACTTTAATATATTTTAGTTTATTCAGTTTTGGAGTTTATTCTAGTTATATATTTAATATAGATCTGATTATGATAGAGTTTATGATCATGTTCGTAAAGTACTTAGCTTTATTCCGGATAGAGTTAAGTGGTCAAACTGGTGTAAACATGGTGTTTAGGCTAAGTTTACCTGTGAATACATCCATGCTCTGGGTCGAGAGGTAGATCGCAGGAGTGACAGTCCTGTTGAGTCCTTTGTAGTCCTCCCTCCGAGTGTAGATTTTAGTAGGACGCAGTTGCAAGTTAGAATTCATTACTTTGTTCTTGATTCTAATTTAGTAATGTCCCTGATCATGGATGATAGATTAATTAGCTATAAATGATGTATATTAACTAGAGTAATCGCTAGGCTTAGTAAATGTGAAGTAACTTAGGATTCGAATCTCTTAATTAATCTCCTGACTCTCTACTTGGTTCATGTAGTTCGCTCTATCTCTAGAATTCCTATTATCTTTACTATTATCATTCATTATTTATCTTTACCTTGTCTTACCCCTGTTTAGACATGTGAGTAATGAATGAATGAATAGAAATCTCCATTACCTTAATCACATTTATATCCATTTGTTCCCTGCTTCGCTGTTACCTTCGGTAAAATATAAATAACGATACCTAGATAACCTGGGTGAAATGCTGCTTCAACAGGTATATTTATCTGTGCGCTTGCGGATAAATATTTGTTTATATCTTTTGAGCTAGTGTCACATATGAATTACATTTCTAGTATCATGTTGGGGATGACAACTTGACATTAAGTGATGCTAGGAGTGTCCTGTACATTTCTGAGGGCTTTTGCTAGATTCAGTTTATTAAAGTTTATTATGGGCAATTGCTTTAAGAAGTGTCAACATGAGGCTTAGAACAAAGGTATATCGCTCTATGAACATTTGTATTACCTTTGTGCATCTAGGCCCTTACATGCTAGTGTGTGCATGTGTATGCAATATTTTGAGTCACACACGAGTTTGTTCTTATGGTGACGATTAGAGAATGAGTTAGATATTTGGTTGATACCTCTTGTGGTGATGTCGTGAGTTTGTCTCATGTTAAATGTCATCTAAGTGAGGTATGAGCTAAATATGCTAACCTCTCAAAAATCTTGACTTAAAGTGTTCCATACTTTGTTTGGTAGAAAATATAGGAGATAAATCCTATATGCTAAACTTTTACCTACCTCTTGCACTCACTTGTCTACCATCATTTCTTTCTTTTTGGTGGAGAGATCCTTTTTGGAGATTAATGCCAAAGGGGGAGAAATATTGGGGGAGAATGTAAGGGAAGAGAGATTGATATGTGGATGTAAAGGGGTAAAAGAGAGGCATATAAGATTTTTAAAATTGTGTGGTTTGTGCAAGGGTAGTTTAAATTGATGCTCTTGATAAGGACTATTTATACTAGTGTGTGACATTCATGCCTTGAATGATGTATTGTTAAACTTGTTGAGTGCATGAACTGTCATGAGCATCACGTTTATCATGTTTGACACCTTGCACCCCACGATTGCTAGGATATAGGAGAGTTCCCACACTTTTACATAAATATGTGCATTTGGCATTTGAGGCCAAAATTTGAATTCCTTTCAATGCACACATTTAGGGGGGGCTCACTATATAATAGGATTTAAAATCTTAATATTTATCCATCTCTTGTAAGCTTTAGTTGTGTTGTCATCAATCACTAAAAAGGGGGAGATTGTAAGTGCATCTAGCCCTTAGTGGGTTTTGGTGAATTGAATGACAACTCAACTAAAGGTCTAACAGGTTTGCTAAGTGTATCAAAGGTTCAATAAGAAAAACAAACTTGATGGTATTCCACATAGTGTTGAAATGAAGGCCAACACTGTGTATTGTTGTATTGGAAGATTATGGAAACAATAGTTCAAGAAGATAATAATGCAAATGGAATCAATGAAATGGCTTCTATGTTGTGGATATCATAGCATCATGAGAAAGCAAGCATATTTGGCAAATGACAAATAAGACATGGACTGATGATTTTGGAATGGTCTCAACAATGGGTTGCTTTTCATGAACAAGAAGAGTTTGATAGTGAACTAGCTTCGATCAAGGTTGAAGAATGAATCAAGAGTGCATAAGTGTGTAGATGACAAGCAAAGGTCAAATGATAAGGACTTAACTCATATTGAATATATGTCATCTCTACATTAGTTTGCTTGTATGGATAAATATTTGGAGAATCACTTTGCACTTGATCAAGCTAGAAGTGTGAAGATAGAATGTCAAGCCAAAATGGAGAGAATATAAGGTACCATGAATGGCTTGACCATATTGATGTTGATTCATATGTGACACTCTATGTGAAGCTTGATTGATCTCAACACTCATATCTATAAGATGTTCAAGCAATGATCATAATATTGAAGAAATGGTTTTCAATGGATGCTTAATGTGATGTGATTTGAGTATGGCTTGATAGGGTGAAGATAGCAAGGAAAGGGCTTCGAGGTACTAAGCAAAAGTGAAGGTCAAGGAGATCGACGTACTATGGCTAGGTGTGAAGAAGAGAGTACTTGCATTGAGTCGAGGTACTAATCAAGCTATGAGGAGTCATATTGTGTTAGGGATCAAATCATTAGTAGAAGTGACTTGAAGCCATGAAGTTGAACTCACATATGGTGAAATGGTTCAAGTCACATGCTCAAGGTATATTTGCTCAAAGAGAGACAGTCACAATTGGTTGCAACCCCTATGAAGTGACTTTGAGAAGAAATAGCATATAAAGATATTGAAGACTCATGTGGTTAAATATTTATATTCTCTTATTCTTGAGTATAGGTATGTCGTACTATCAAGGGGGACATAAACTGCAGGCTGCTGGGGAACCATGTGCTCTCATGCCACATCAAAAATAAACCCAAAAGCCCAAAAGAAAGCCAGCAAAATTACCTATTAAATCTGTTCTGGCCAGATCGCAGAGGTTCTGTGTTTCAACATCGAATCTCTGTGTTTAAGAACCTCTGTGTTCGAGCGCAGAAGTTCTCTGTTCGATCAGAGAAGTTCTACAACTTTTGTACCGTTGGCTGGGCAGTGAGGGGTATTTAATGTTGTGCTCTCTTCCTCCCAACGGTAGCCCACTCACTCAGACTTATCCCCATCCCATGGAACACTCTCTCTCCTCCATTGTTGGCGGTTCAAACTCTCCCTTGCATTCTAGGTGATTCCCAAGTGAGAGATTGGATTAGGGAGTGGATTAGAGAGCACTTGAGCTTGAGCTTACATCTGAGAGTCGTGGTTCTCCCTCTAGCTTGCACTTTGTGTTCTTTACTCTTAGAGCATGGGCTCCTAGACACCTAGAGGTTGCCCGGGAGCTTCTAATCGGTTGTGGATGAGCACCGGGAAGTTTGTATTGCCCTTTGTGATGCTTAGTGGAATCCTCGAGCTTGAATCTTGGTGATGCGCTTGAGAAGAGGTCGGAGTTGGAAGAGACTCCAAGCCTTTGTGGCTCCCTCAACAACGGGGACGTAGGCTAGCATTGGTGGCAAAGCTGAACCTCGGAGTAAATCTCTTGTCTCCATCTTGTTGTTGTGGTTGTCTCCCATTTTATATTCAACGTGCAATATTTGTTTTTCCCTCCGATCTACTTGTATACTGTTGGCGGCTCTTAACTCACATTTTATACCGCCAACTTTCTTCGAAAACCTACCATATCAAGAACCAAAACTTAGGATTAGGTATTAAACTCACAATTTCCATGAGTTTTGGGTGTATCCATTGTTTTGCAAGAAACACAGGAAACTATACCTGAGATGGGCCAAAAAGTGCATACCAAATTCAACATGTCAAAGCCCAAAGCACTCCCGGCCCATCTAAATGAAGAGAAATGAAGCCCAAGGCCCATCACATTCCACAAATGGGTTGGAAACCCACATAACAAACATCAGGGCCTAGCCAGCAACCCACCACGCGAAGGCGGTGGCCAGAGGTGGGCCTAGGGGTGCGCCCGCACCGCCACTGGCCCCCTCGAGCCCACCTTCCAAGGTCGGTTGCATGGCAACATGCTAAGGCGGTTTGTGAAGGTTTCCATGTTAATCACCCCCAAACCGACCTCAAGCCACTATAAAAGCATGGGTGGAGCTCTCTTCAAATCATGGAAGTTTAGAAGCAACACTTGGTAAAATTAGATTAGTCCATTCCCACCTTGTAAAGGATCCATTTCTAGAGAAGTAGTGCCTATAGTATCATAGCTCTAGTAGCTATTTAGAAGAGGGAGCGAGTTCGTGCAAGTCAGAGAAGTGCCGGGGCTGTTGGCTACTTCCTCAAGTGTACTCCTACACTTAGCGGAAGGAATACCGGAATCACCGGTATGACTTCACTTGTACCTCAACGGATCGCAATACTATTTGGAGTATTAAGGTTCATGTTTATCTTCGTCTACGCATTTCTATCGTGTTCTAGCTTGTTGCTTTTGTAATCAGCTGGACCGGCCGTTCACCTTCGGGTGGGTGCTCTAGTAAGAGGGTGCAAGTCCTAGCTACCGCTAGAGTAGTGGCCCTTAGCATGAACGTGATGTTTAGGCTAAGTGGTTATAGGTTGGCTGCCTGGGTCTCCACGGTTGAGGAGGTAGGCGGCAGGTGGTGATAGCCCTGTCCGTCCCTTGTAATCCACCCACGTTCGGGATTCCAGGTAGAGTCGTATCGGCATAGACTGGGAAACCAGTTTCACCCGTTGACTGAAGTAGGTTACGCTTAGTTAAAGAAAGATCACTTAGGAGTTAGAGAAACCTTGTTACCCTAAGGTCATTCTTCTTCTCATCCTAAACCGAGAGATCTAGACCCAGAGACTAGCAAATCTTTCCCTGTGGAAAATACGATACCCTGATAATACTTCCGGGTGAAGTGCTACAACGGTACTTCCGTGCGCTTGCGGACCTTTTCTGCTTACGCTAAGAAATACCAACAAGCATTTCTGGCGCCGTTGCCGGGGAATCGTTATCGCCTTTAGTCTCTGAACCTAGTTCGCCCGTGTATCCTTTGCATTCTATCTTTCTTTCTTTTTAGTTACCTTTATATATGGAGCCATCAACCTCTATCCAAAACATGTCCGCTCCACAGGTAGAGTTTTGTGAGCCACCACAATCGTCAAAGCCAATCACAACTTTTGTCTATGAGCTCCGCCCTGGCTTTATAGCCATGGTTCGTGAACAGCCCTTCTCAGGGTTCGATAGTGAAAACCCCTATCACCACTTATGGGAGTTTGAGCAACTCTGTACTTGCCTGACAATCGCAGGCATGTCACATGAAACACTATGTTGGAAGTTGTTCTTGTTCTCTCTTTCTAAGAGAGCGAAACAATGGTACAACAATAGCATAGGGAAAGTCAATGGAGATTAGAACGAATTGCGAAACAAATTCTGTATCACATTCTTTCCTATATCTCGTATCGCAAACCTACGATAAGAGATACTCAACTACCGTCAACATGAGAAGGAGTCGTTAGGTGCAGCCTAGGAACGATTTACCACTCTTTCACGATCAGGCCCAGACTTTCACTCCCTAACCACGTAATGTTACAACATTTCTAGTTAGGGCTAAACAAGGAATTTGCGCTACAGCTAGATACTTCCGCCGGAGGATCCTTTCTGTGCAAAACCACAGAGGAAGGAGAGGCTCTTCTGGATCTCATTCTAGAAAACACGCCCCTTCATGATCCCCTCCTACCGGAAAGCGAACCACAACATGAAGAGGTCTCTTCGGTTAAAACCGAACTTCAGATTCAAACTCAGAGACCCTCATTGCTGACGGAATATCTGAAGGAAGTTTTTCTTCCTTCAGACTTTCCATTCTTTGAGGAGGGACATCTTGATGAATACAGAGATACCTTGAAGTATGTGTATCAGAAAAAGCCACCAGTTCCCACCATTCCTCTAGAGCCTCTGGAAGAATCTTTTCTAACAGAGTTCCTAAAGGAACTATCATCAGTCATGTGTAGCGAATGGGTGGAAGAAGCGGAATGCTCTCCCGAAGAAATTTAGATTAGCCCCGTTTGTTCTAATATCCATACCAAAATAGGGTGGAACTGGATCGAAGTGCCTTACAACCCAATGGTCGGGGTGAACATAATGTCTGCAACTGTTGCAAACACTTTTCCTCATGAGCCTTTCATCCCGACCGGAAAGAAATTAAGGCTCGATACACGAACAATCACAGATGGTCTAGGCATCCTTCACGGTATATCAATTAAACATGATGACAACGTGCTGATGCTAGACTTTCACATCTTCGACATTCAAGACTTCGATGTCTTGATTGGGCTCCCCCTACGGAAACTGTTGGAAGAACCTCCAACGACTGGGGAATTAGATGTCAAATTAGGGAGGGACACCTTTTATATACCAATTCTACAAGCCACAAACTCGGTAGCAGAACCCCTCTCTACCTCCTATGAGCCCAAAATAGCTATGTCAGTAGAACCCTTCGAGTCTCTCGAGTCGACCCTAGAAAAAGATGTTGAACACTTTGTGCACGAAAGGAGCGATTCGGAAGAAACCATAGAGCTTCCAAAAGAGGAAGTACCGACACCACCACAGATTGAGCTAAAACCCTTACCCGCTGGCTTGCGCTATGTTTTTCTACATGGCAACAAACAAACTTCTATCATCATTAGTGATAAACTTTCTGACGAGGAGACGACCAAACTCATTGCCGTGCTAGAAAAACATCGCTCAGTTTTTGGGTATTCCTTGCAAGATCTTAAGGGAATTAGCCCAACCTTGTGTACCCATCGTATTCCTATTGACCCTGAGAGCACTCCTTCACGAGAACCTCAGCGCAGGCTCAATAATGTGATGCGAGAAGTAGTGAAGAAAGAAGTACTAAAACTTCTTCACGCCGGGATCATTTATCCCGTACCACACAGTGACTGGGTAAGCCCCGTCCAAGTGGTCCCCAAGAAAGAGGGTATGACGGTTGCTGAAAACAATAAAAATGAATTAATCTCACAATGAACCGTCACAGGGTGGAGAATGTGCATCGATTATAGAAAACTCAACGCGGCAACAAAGAAAGACCACCTCCCGCTGCCTTTCATTGATGAAATGCTAGAGCGGCTTGCTGTTGGCATTTCTTAGCGCAACCACCGGAGGATAGGTTTAGGATCCATCCTCGGCGATCACGCCAGAAGTACTTACTGACATCTCTTAGCATCATCACTAGGGTAGGCCATCATCCCAGGCACGACGCCAGGAATGCATGTTGACATTCCTTAACGACATACACTGAGTATGGTGGTTCCTAGCAATGCTACCAAGGGATATCAGTGTTAACCTCAGACGCAACCACTTAGCAACATATCCGGTATCGGCGTCGAAGTGTGATGGCACTTCATATACCAAAACATGTGGCTTTAGTGACGGCCTAAGAGGCTGGCCTGGTAAACCAATTCATTTACAGACATGGTCCGCAAGCGCACAGGATTACCGTTGTAGCATTTCACCGGGAGTATTTCTATAGGATCTCTAGAGGCCTAGAAGGGGGGGGGTTGAATAGGCCTGGCAAAACTCAAAACCTAATTCTGTTAGTAGCCTGATCGGCACTGCCGATCTAGATGGATGCGAAATCAAACTTCCTAAGTAAAAGACAGAATGATACACACACAGAGAGAGAACTTCCTGCAGGGTTATACAGTTCACAGGTATATCAAAAACTGGAAACACAAGTATGAGCTCAAACCCTAGAAATCACTTCACAAATAGGAAAGTAACCAAAGCAAATGGTGACACAAGGATTTATCCCATGGTTCGGTTCACCACAAAGGTTAACCTACTCCATGTTGTTGAGGTACGCCACCAAGGCTCATGCTCACCACTTAGGTTTGCCCTTTCCTCGTTCTCAAGTCAAGAGAGTTATCTCTTGAGATGAGGGTGATTTCTTAGCTACAAGAAGATGGTTACAAACCTCCCAAGGCTGCCACAACCGATGGCAAGCTCATGGGCGATGCCTAGCCGGCTAGGATCAAGCTCCAAGAGTAATAAACCCTAGAACCTCCGGCCAAACGTGAACCAATGCTCTTAAGACTTGGGGAATCAATGGATCCGCTCTCTAATCGAGTTTTGCTGCCCTCTCTTTCAAGTTTTAGTGGTTGGAATGGGAGATCCACTAGAATGCTTTGGGAGCAACAATGGGGAGTGTGTGAGAGAGAGAGCCTTTTTGCAACGGTCGGAATCGTGAGGTGGAAGAAGCACTGGTTGACTAGGCCAATTTTAGGCTTTCTAAAAAGGTATATATAGTCTGGTTCCAACGGTACAGTTATGATCGGCACTGCCGATCTCCCCAGAAGGATCACATCGAGATGAAACCTGTGGGGTTAGAAAGGTGGCTGGAAGTATATCTTTCTGGCAAAGATTGAGCATTGGTAACACAATTTGACTGTGGGTGCTAGAATCCCTCTTGATAGTACAACATTCCTAAACTCAAATTCGAAATGAAAAACGAGTTAAACCTCCTTTGAGTCAGAAAACATAAATGAAAACAATTGGGTACCCATCAGCCACGTATGCCATCCTTTCGTTTGATATTCCCTGCTTGTCAACTCAACAAATCTCGTTAGTCCTCTAATTCGGTGGTTATCAACACCAAAACCCACTTAGGGCTTGATTTCACTTAGAATTCCAAGTATCGTTATTTATATTTTACCACTGGGAAGGCTAGGTGCGAAAGGATTCGAGATATATCCATGACAAGAATATAATAAGTGCATAGTTGACTAATTAACCATAGCAGGAGGATAAACGATGATTTGGATAGTGGGATCAACACACACACATTGCCTAAGATACATGGAGCTTCTACGGGGATAGAAGAAAGAATAAAAGAATAAAGATTGTCCTACGGAGCATGGATCTTAACAGAGTTATGTCAATGAATCAAGTATACATGGTTATGATCAAGTTAACGTTAGTGCTAAGTACTGGATGGATTAGGAGACCCGGGAACACTGGTCTGCCAGCAGGATACACCGGGCAATTTAGACTCCTACCCCAAAGCCGAACGTGGGGGATTACAAGGGACGAACAGGGCTGTCACCACCTGCCGCCTACCCCTCAACTGTGGACTAAGCCAGGCATTCACCCAACTCCATATACCTTAGAACCACTCTCGCGCACATGAAGAACACTTGCACCCCCTCGGGTCCCCAACCCTATGGATTGACAGGAAAAGGGCACAAGCACGCCCGAAGGCATGACAAAACACCACCCAAAACATATCACTAAGCTATCAAGATCTAAACATGTTGAATGAAGAACAATACTCATGTTCATGATGAACAAGGATCTAAAACTATGAACTAGCTCTAGAACGATGAACAAGGCTCTAATTCAAGAGCATAACAATGTTGATCATAAGAGAATAAGAACAAGTATGAAAAGAAGAACTTAGTATTCATACCAAGTAGATCTTTACAACTCCTCGTCTCCTCTTGCAAGTAGTACTTGCTCCACCTACTAGAAGATCTAAACTAAGCTAGAGAGCTCCAAATACAAAGTGGAATGAAAGACAATGTGTTGAATGTGTGATTGATTATGAAAAATGGAGCTCTACCTCTACTTATATACTACAACATGGTTGGTTCTGGTGATCTAAACATGGAAACCTTCTAAACCGACATGAGCATGGCGGCATGCAACCGCCTAAGGAGAGTGGGCCCGGGAGGCCACACCGGGGGTGCGCCCGCACCCCGGGCACCGCCTCTGGCCACCGCCCTTCGCGTGTGGGCTCTTTGAAGGACCGAGAATGCAAAAGCAAGGCGACCAGAGGGGGGGGGGGGTGAATGGGAGCCAATAAAATTTCTCACGAAACTTTGGCCAAGTGTCCCAAAATCAATCCCCAAGAGCTACTACCAAAAACGTGATGCCCACGACCCTTGGAAGAGGGTGGATGATCCCAGGGATCACAGCGAGGCGCCACAAAAACTTCCTCACCCAAGTTCACGCAAGTCAACTAGTGACGGGATGGGTTTGGGGTAACCTCAACCTCCCCCGAGCAACGCGAGGGGGATTCAGGCTATTTTGTAAAGCGGGAAGCCCAAAATCTGTAGAGCACGAAGTTAGAAATCCAACGCCACAAACGAATCACGAATCGAAAGACGAACGAACAAACTGCGGATGAAAACGCGTCGAACTGGATCGACCGGACTCTGGCCAGCGTCCGGTAAGCAGGGACAGGACGACGTCCGGTCAACAAAAATCGGCTCTGGAACCTTACTGTTCGCGACCGGACTCACGAGTACGGAGCGTCCGGTCGAGAGCAGTGCGTCCGGTCAGAAACGAACAAGCACGATGAACAGTGAAAGCGATGCGTCCGGTCAAAACATGAATGGAGCGTCCGGTCAAAGTGAAGAACACGGCTACGTGCTGTTCATCGACCGGACTCACGGACCGAGCGTCCGGTCACCCCGACTGAGCGTCCGGTCGACTCGCTGCAGCCCCGTTCGTTCACCGATTTGCCTCTATCTCACCCAAAACAATTCCTCTAGGGATCAAACTTGGTGAGATGAGTCACAAGGAGTATAGTGAGCTATCTTTAAGAGATCATGGCTCGAACCTATCTCCAAATCGGTGAATCGAAGGATTTCGGGGGAAGGGAAGAAAAATGACCCAAAACGAAAAATCGATCGATCTCCTTGACCGTGAGGTTGGAGGATGATTCCTTCGGTGGAAAGAAGTGCCTCACGATCTAGAACAACTTGGTTCAAACGGAATTGCAAAAGATGAACCGAGCAAAGAGATCAAGCGACGGGAAAAAACGTGGAGCAAAAGGATTCCGCGAAGAACACAACGAAAACGCGAATCACAGCCACGAACTCGAATCAAGGACGCAAATCATGCCATCGATCAGTGCTCCAAGGTGAGGATACGGCCTCACTTCCTCAAATCAACAGTACACAGAGTGGAGTCTCTCTGCGGATCTCAACTAGCTAAAGCAGGGGATGGGAGAGTGGAAACCCTAGGTGCTAGGAAGCAAATGACTGCGCTAACTGAGATAGGGAGGAGGGTGTCTCCCTCAGACTACTTATACTAACCTAGCCTAAGCCTATTTCCTACTCTACCCCTCACTACTGTATTTACAGAGCGGACCAGCCTAACCCTAAGGCTATTCTAGTCCACCCGCTGGTGGTAGGTAGATCCGACGGCCACGCCCGCACGGTCTTCCGCGTCGCCTCCACGCAACCTTCAGATCGCCGCCGCGTGCCGCCACCACTCTGCTCCCCCGGTTTTGTGGCCCAAACCGGGAAACCAGCCTCCAGCCCGAGTTTTGTGGCCAAACTCGGAAACCGTCCGCGCCCGAGTTTTGAGGCCCAAACTCGGAAACCGGCCCACGCCCAGGTTTTGAGGCTCAACCTGGAAACCGTCACGCCCAGGTTTTGTGGCTCAACCTGGAAACCCAGCACCCAGGTTTTGAGGCCCAAACCTGGAAACCGTCCACCGTTGGTTTTTCCCGGGCTCTACCAACAAACCGGCGTCGTAGAGGGGATGCACCGCCTGTGCACCCCTTCCACCGACATGATCGCACTTCTCCGCTTGTCGCTGTCGCAGGCTGCCAGCCACCACAGCTGATCCTCCGGCCTCCAGTCCATCAGTCCAAGTCCACGTCCGCCCTTCACCGTCCGATACATCGGCATGGCACGTCCGCCGCACGGCACGCCCATCCTTCATCGCGCCCGGTCCGTCGGCACGGCACGTCGCAACTTGACCTTCACCCGCCATCGATCACTGTCTCCGAGCTCGACACCTGCACAACACAAGCCAAAGAACATGCGCATCATCTCCGTTGACAATCACTCATCACACAGAGACTCGGCATACACCCATGTATCCGCAATCTCCCCCTTGATGAGTGCATTGTCAACTCCACAACAAATCATGAATAAGAAGAAGGAGGTAGGAAGGAGTGGGAGGAGAAAACCCAACCAAATGACCCAAAAGCCTAACAAAAGCCAAAGAAGGTCAAGTGGATGAAGCGAAAACTTGGTCCCCAAAGACATGGGCAACGGCTCGACGCAACCAAGCAAAGCAAAGCTAGCCCTCAAGAAGAGGTAGAACAGGCTCAACACCGCTAGCAGATACCAATTGAAGATCGGAGGACAACAGAAGCAAAATGCTAGTCCCTCAAGATAGAGGCACAGAGGCTCAACACAACTAGCAAGAAAATCACTCCGAACCAATTGGAAATCAACCCAAAACAAATGGGAAAGCACACCAGACGATACCAATTGAAAGCCAAAAGAAAAAGCTTATGAAAGCTCATGAAAAGCTAGGAACGTTTGCTAGTCCCTCAAGACAGAGGCAACGGCTCAACACAACTAGCAAACTCCCCCTCGACAAATGCAAGCAACTAGGACAAATGATTCTCCCCTTAGTTGATCAACACAGGAGCATATGATTTGCATAAATTTCTCCCCCTAGTTGAAAATGCACTTATCAAGGCCAAAAGGTATCGGAGAAGCAACTCCCTTCACATAAACTCCCCCTGAACACAAGATCTCCTTCCAAAATGCATATGAAGTCAAAATGCAAGTTAGGAGCTTCAAGTATATAGTCAAAAGAGTGCAAAGATGCTCTAATCAGTATAGCTCCAACATCTCAATTAAGCACTCAAATAGCAAAGGCTCAAACTGATCACTTATACGAAATATGAAGCATAGGAGCATGTGAGCAGTTTTAAGCCAAAAAGGATAGTCACCATCAAAATAACACTAGACATGTATAGAAGGAATCCAAACAAGTGCTAAACATATATACAAGGTGAACTACCCCTAGCAAAGTTCAATCATCATGCATAGGAATGAAGCATATACTTGTGATTCCAAATTCATATCGGAGTTGCAGCGGTAAAGGAGTTCACAAGTTCATTTTTAGCATGTGATTGCGAGAGGTTGAAAGCTTGTCAATGCCTAACTTTTCAACCGTGCGAAGCCTATGCCGAAGCAATCAGAAGCTTAAAGCAACGGTTTCGGTCATACACTACATGGCTCAAGTTTAACTCAAGGTGCAATGAGAAACAGTCTCAATACCATGAGGTGTTGACAAGCAATCCCATCTCGATCTTTTCAATTCAACAATACTTGGTTCAGATTTTAAGCAAGTTATGAACAACCAAGCAAGTGAATGACTCAGAACTAGAGACATAGCAACCTAGCATATATGAAAAGCAGGAATGGACTCAACACACCCTACACATGCTAGTTGCATATCTCAATGGTGAACATTTTCAGATTTATATACATTAGGCATAATTCACCATTCCAAAAATAGCTCGCTCATAACATGTAACAGTGATCAGAAGGAGCATAAGCTACAAGCATCATCATAAGTATCGGAGCAATACTAACAAGAGCATAATTACATTCTAGTGAATATAGACATGAAGCTCAGAATGTAAATGCGTATGCCCGACACAAAACTGAAAGAAAGAAGATACCAATTGGAAAGACTCAAGAAACTCAAAAGAAAAGAGCCTCAAAATAAAAGAGTCAGTCTGTACATCTCAAAATGCTTCCCCCATCTAAAAGGGGAAACACACACCAAGCTCACCCCTCAACCTATTAAAGGTTGATTCGTCTAAAGGCTTGGTGAAAATATCAGCCAATTGGTGATGAGTATCGACATGGCGAAGGTCGATATCACCCTTCTCCTGGTGGTCTCGCAAGAAATGAAAGCGCACATCAATGTGTTTGGTTTTCGAGTGAAGCACGGGGTTCTTAGCAACGCTAATGGCACTCGTGCTGTCACAAAGCAAAGGAACTCGAGTAAAGCTCAAACCAAAATCACGCAAAGTGGCCATCATCCAGAGTAACTGGGAACAGCAGCTAGCCGCAGCAACATATTCAGCCTCCGTGGTAGACTGAGCGACACTAGACTGCTTGCGAGAAGACCACGATACAAGAGAAGACCCAATAAACTGGCAAGTCCCAGAAGTGGACTTGCGCTCAATGCGACAACCAGCAAAATCAGCATCAGAAAAGCCACAAAGCGAGAGGGTGGAAGAAGCAGAATACCAAATCCCGAACTCAGGCGTGAAACGAAGGTACCTGAAGATGCGCTTCACCGCCTGACGGTGAGAAGTGCGTGGCGAAGCCTGAAAGCGCGCGCACAAGCACACGGCGAACTGAATGTCCGGTCGTGTCGCCGTCAGGTAGAGCAGCGATCCAATCATGCTGCGGTACTCCTTCTGGTCCACTGCTTCTCCATCCGTGTCGGCATCCAGGGCAGTCGTCGTCGACATGGGCGTCGGAAGAGGCTTGGCCTCACCCATGTCGAACCGCTTCAGCAAGTCCCTCGTGTACTTGCCCTGGTGCACAAACGTCCCCTCTCGGGATTGCTTAATTTGCAACCCGAGAAAGAAGGTCAGCTCGCCCATCATGCTCATCTCGAACTCCCTGCTCATAGTATCTGCAAACTTGGCAACCAAAGCGTGAGAAGAACCACCGAAAATGATATCATCCACGTAAATTTGGACCAAGAGAGTATCTTTGCCTTGCTTGAGGAGAAAGAGCGTTTTATCAACACATCCCATTTTAAAACCCTTAGCTAGCAAAAAGGTTTTTAATCTCTCATACCAGGCTCTAGGGGCTTGTTTCAAACCATACAAAGCTTTGTGGAGTTTAAAGACATGGTTTGGAAACTTGGGATTTTCAAAACCGGGGGGTTGCTGGACATAGACCTCCTCCTCAATGTAGCCGTTTAAGAAGGCACTCTTGACATCCATTTGAAAAAGTTTGAAACCCATGGATGCAGCATAAGCCAAGAGTATCCTAATAGCCTCCAAACGAGCTACAGGAGCGAAGGTCTCCTCATAATCTATCCCCTCCTTCTGACTATAACCCTTCGCTACAAGCCGGGCCTTGTTTCTCACAATGTGGCCCTCCTCTCCTTGCTTGTTTTTAAATACCCATTTTGTCCCAATAGGTTTACAGTCAGGAGGTGGTGGCACTAGAACCCAAACCCGATTTCGCTCAAAGTTCTCTAGCTCCTCATGCATGGCATTGACCCAATCCGGATCCGTCAATGCGTGTCCAACATCTCGGGGTTCAAAAGACGCAACAAAAGCAGAATGAGCAAAGTGCGAGATGTGCTGTGACCTGGAGCGAGTAACTCGCTCGTCGATGTCGCCGATCATCTGTTCAGGGGGGTGCTGGCGCTGGATATGTCGTGGCGCCTCCCGGGAAGAAGTGACCTCCCCCTCAACAGCAGCTGGTTCCACCCCGGGTACAAAAGGTACCGCGCGAGGTGGAGGATCCCACGGCCCCCAGGAAGAAGAAGTGTCGGGGCCGTGAGTCGTCGTCGAGGCCGCCCTTTGCGGCACGGCAGGTGGAGGGGGTGCTGGATCATCTATACCTTCAGCACCCTCGTCCTCATCATCAAAAAGAGGCTCTCCAACCTCATGATCACCTGCACGCTCAAAACGAGAAGAGGGACAAACAAGAGTCTCGTCGAAGGTGACATCTGATGTCTCCATGACTTGGTTAGTGTCAAGGTTAAGTACACGATAAGCTCGAGTGTGAGTGCCATAACCCAAAAACACACCGTCAGAAGAACGAGACTCAAACTTGTCCAGGTTGCCTTTCTTCAATATAAAACAGTGGCAACCAAAGACTCTAAAATAACTCACCTTGGGCTGGCGACCAAAACGCAACTCATAAGAGGTCTTCTTCAAAAACGCTCTCAGAAAAATGCGATTCGAAATGTAGCATGCAGTGTTCATAGCTTCGGCCCAAAAACGCCTAGGAGTCCTATGCTCATCAAGCATCGTCCTGGCCATCTCAACAAGGGTCCGATTCTTCCTCTCTACAACACCATTTTGAGGTGGTGTATAGGGGGAAGAAAACTGATGCTCCAAACCAAGGCGGTTACAAAACTTCTCAAAATCCGAATTTTTAAACTCGGAACCATTATCACTCCGAATAGCTCGCATCGAGTTCAAAGGGAACTCGTTCTGAAGACGCAAAATCAGATTGCGAGCAAATGAGAAAGTCTCGGTCTTCTCAGCTAAAAAGAAGACCCACGAATATCTCGAAAAGTCGTCAACAACAACCAAAACATACCACTTGCCACCAACCGAGCTCACCCGAGCCGGACCAACAAGGTCCATGTGTAAAAGCTCTCCGGGGTGCGAGGTCATGACCTTAGTCACCGGATGGTGGGGAGCAGCAACCATCTTCCCATGTCTGCAAGAATGGCAAACTAGATCCTTCTCCATCGAAAGCTTGGGCAATCCTCGGATTAGGCCAAGTGAGCTAAGTCTTGCAAGCAAGTCGAAGCTTAAATGACCGAGCCTCCTATGCCACTTCCAAAGATCGGAGGAAGAAGGACTAGCCAAAAGACAGCGAGAAGAACCAAACGATTCCGAGAAATTCGCACAAAAGACTTTCCCAAAGGGCGAAATCAGACATACAAGATCGCCCTGAGGATCTAAGATGCGACTAAGGATCGGTTTAAAACGAATCTCATAGTCATCATCAAAAAGTTGCGAAACAGAAAGAAGGTTAAAATGCAGGTTAGAAACAAGAGCAACATCGCGCAACACAAAGTGCTCATTAACCCGCACCGTCCCACGAGACAATACCTTACCTTTACTATTGTCGCCGAAGGTTATGTACTCCTTTCCGGCGACCGGGCTAAGGCTGGAGAACCACTTGGTGTTTCCGGTCATGTGCCTCGAACAACCGGAATCCACCAACCAAACGTCCTCCAACCGTCTTACCTACATCAATAGAAAGACATAGGGTGAGCATACGGTCCAACACTGGGGTTAGTGAAATAAGGGTAATACCAGTGTTGGGCCGGCTGCTCAAAAGAACGGTTAGCAGAAAAACCATTCCTAGCACGTCTACGAGGGAAGCGATCACCACGCTGAGGAAAACGTGGTCCGCTGGGGAAGAAGCGCTCACCGCGATACTCAAACTGCGGTGGGGGAAAGCGCTCAACTAAACCTCCGCCACGGGGTCCATTACCTGCAAAAGCAGGACCCCGTCGGGTACGCTCTCTACGAGGTTTATGCCTAGGAGCCTGGGGCTCAACTGCTCTAGCGTCTCTCCTCGGAGCTCTCTCCTGCCTAGGCCTGGGACCCTGACGTCCGGACCTAGCTGCTCTCCCCTGGGCCTTCGGTACATGTCCACCATGAGCTGGATGGTACATGTCCGGGTTCTCCATCTCCCGAGCCCTGCGCGCCTCTCTCCTGCGCCTAAAGCAGAACTCGCTCAAGTGGCCATCTCTCCCACAAAAATCACATTGGTACCTCACCGCACGCAAAGGGGGTTGTTGGTGACCAGAGCTGTGGGTGTGGCTCACTTTGCCTTTGCCCTTCTGTGGCAACTCCTCACGAATGGGTGGCATAGCATCAAGCTTGTTTCTGAGGTGGTTTGGCTTGGGTGCCCAAACTGGGTTCTTGGGAGGAGCTCTCAGGGGTTCCTCAACCACACCATCTTTGGTGATAGGCTTGGCTGGCTCTTTGAGTGGAAGCTTGGCAAGTTTGGGAGTAGTGGTGGAGTTGGGCTTCTCACATGGGTTCAGACCACTAGACTCTCCAATCTTCCCAAAGGCTGAGAGATCAACACTCTGAGCAAAACCTACACCAGGGGCACCAACAGCTCGCTTGAATTGGGAGATCATCATCCCGAGCTGCGGCTCACTACTGGAGACCCATGACAAGATGGACCGAAGGTATGTGTTTTCTTCCTCGGTTTGCATCTTGCCATGCTTCACATTGGCAATCTCCATCTCCAGGCCCTCACACAAAGCACACCTCAAGACACAAGTGCTATCTGAGCTGGCCTTGACTAAAGACTCAATCTTGGCATCCTTCTCTGCCAACTCAGATTGCAAGACAGGACAAGTCTTGCACGCACCCAACAGCTGCGGCCTAGCACGGAGCTCATCCACCTCTCCAACCAACGCAGCATACTTACCTCTCAGAGTGAGAAGGTCAGTCATGTGCGCGGTGCACGACTCGCACTCCGCCTCCTCCGACACAACCACGGTGGACCGAGAGAACTCAAGCTCCTTCACCGTGTCCTCCCACTTCTGCCTGAACTCCTTGCGTTCTCTAGCGGCACGCCTAAGCAACTTATCTTGGCTAAGGAGGGCATCAGTCAACTTCTCAACCTCAGAGGAAAGCTCGTCGTAGGTGAGAGATACCTGGGAGGTGTCGTCGTCGTCGTCGTTCCGAGGGGTACGCTCCGGCTTGCCGTCGACCTCATCGCCCAGCGCCATGGTGCAGAAGCCGTCGTCGTCGGCGAAGAAGCAGAGGCCGTTCAGCTTGTCCTCGATCCTCTTCTTCTTCTCGGACTCGTCATCGCTCGAGCTGGCGGAGTCGTCATCCGAGCCGTCGACGTCGCTGAGCGTGGCGAAGAACGCGCGCTGCTCAGCTTGCTGCTTCTCCAAGTACTTCTTCTTGATGTACTCTTTGTCGAAGCCGCCCCGCTTCTTGTGCCTTGGGGGAACGTGCTTCTCCTTGTACTTGGAGTCGCGCCTGTGGCCGTGATCGCCCTTCCCCAGATGCTTGTTCTTCTTCTTGGGGCAGTCGGCGATGAAGTGGTCGGGGTCGCCGCACTCGTAGCATCCCGTGCGTCCTCCTCCTCGACGACGGTTCATGCGGTTGTTGTGGAACCGCGAGAACCGGTTGGCAAGCAAAGCCAACTCGTCGTCTCCCAAAGACTCCAGCTGGTCCTCTGTCACAGAAAAGAGAGAAGAAAGCGCAAAACCAGCTGAGGGGTTAGAGGAAGAGCCGGAAACCAAAGCCATGGACGGGCGAGAAGGATTTTCAAAAGAAGCCCTCGCCATAGCATCAATCTCACTGGACTTGAGCTTACTGAAGAGCTCGTCGCAGGTGAGGGTCTCATAGTTAGGGGATTCGATGATCGCCTGAACCTTGGAGTCCCACACCGAACGGTCAAGAGTGTGCAAAAGCTTCAAAGCACGCTCATGATCGTCAAAGGGCAACTGCTCCTTGTTAGCCCTCATCCTGTTGACAATCACCTGAAAGCGAGCGAATAAACTTTCTATGCTCTCGCCAGGTTGATGTCTAAAGTTCTCATACTCTCGCTTGAACGACTCGTAGAGTCGGGTTTTGACTTGAGAGGTGCCCTCATGAAAACGCATGAGAGTGTCCCAGATCTCCCGAGCCGTAGCGAGGTGAGAAACACGATCAAACTCACCCATGCTCAAACAAGAGAAAAGAGCATTACGGGCTCGGCTATTGGCATCGTGCTCATCGATCTGCTGTTGAGTCACACGAGCAGCCAAGACCACGTAATCAGGGGAGTTGCAAATATCCCAGATCGAAGCGCCCAAGCTCTGCAAATAGGCCGACATACGTATCTTCCAATACGCATAGTTCGTCCCATCGAAAAACGGCGGTTTGCCCACGCCGCGATCCATGTCGCCTTCGGTGGATCTGGAACCGGCTAAGGTGGAAGATCCTTAACCTGCTCCGATACCAATTGAAGGACCGAGAATGCAAAAGCAAGGCGACCAGAGGGGGGGGGGGGGGTGAATGGGAGCCAATAAAATTTCTCACGAAACTTTGGCCAAGTGTCCCAAAATCAATCCCCAAGAGCTACTACCAAAAACGTGATGCCCACGACCCTTGGAAGAGGGTGGATGATCCCAGGGATCACAGCGAGGCGCCACAAAAACTTCCTCACCCAAGTTCACGCAAGTCAACTAGTGACGGGATGGGTTTTGGGTAACCTCAACCTCCCCCGAGCAACGCGAGGGGGATTCAGGCTATTTTGTAAAGCGGGAAGCCCAAAATCTGTAGAGCACGAAGTTAGAAATCCAACGCCACAAACGAATCACGAATCGAAAGACGAACGAACAAACTGCGGATGAAAACGCGTCGAACTGGATCGACCGGACTCTGGCCAGCGTCCGGTCAGCAGGGACCGGACGCGTCCGGTCAACAAAAATCGGCTCTGGAACCTTACTGTTCGCGACCGGACTCACGAGTACGGAGCGTCCGGTCGAGAGCAGTGCGTCCGGTCAGAAACGAACAAGCACGATGAACAGTGAAAGCGATGCGTCCGGTCAAAACATGAATGGAGCGTCCGGTCAAAGTGAAGAACACGGCTACGTGCTGTTCATCGACCGGACTCACGGACCGAGCGTCCGGTCACCCCGACTGAGCGTCCGGTCGACTCGCTGCAGCCCCGTTCGTTCACCGATTTGCCTCTATCTCACCCAAAACAATTCCTCTAGGGATCAAACTTGGTGAGATGAGTCACAAGGAGTATAGTGAGCTATCTTTAAGAGATCATGGCTCGAACCTATCTCCAAATCGGTGAATCGAAGGATTTCGGGGGAAGGGAAGAAAAATGACCCAAAACGAAAAATCGATCGATCTCCTTGACCGTGAGGTTGGAGGATGATTCCTTCGGTGGAAAGAAGTGCCTCACGATCTAGAACAACTTGGTTCAAACGGAATTGCAAAAGATGAACCGAGCAAAGAGATCAAGCGACAGGAAAAAACGTGGAGCAAAAGGATTCCGCGAAGAACACAACGAAAACGCGAATCACAGCCACGAACTCGAATCAAGGACGCAAATCATGCCATCGATCAGTGCTCCAAGGTGAGGATACGGCCTCACTTCCTCAAATCAACAGTACACAGAGTGGAGTCTCTCTGCGGATCTCAACTAGCTAAAGCAGGGGATGGGAGAGTGGAAACCCTAGGTGCTAGGAAGCAAATGACTGCGCTAACTGAGATAGGGAGGAGGGTGTCTCCCTCAGACTACTTATACTAACCTAGCCTAAGCCTATTTCCTACTCTACCCCTCACTACTGTATTTACAGAGCGGACCAGCCTCACCCTAAGGCTATTCTAGTCCACCCGCTGGTGGTAGGTAGATCCGACGGCCACGCCCGCACGGTCTTCCGCGTCGCCTCCACGCAACCTTCAGATCGCCGCCGCGTGCCGCCACCACTCTGCTCCCCCGGTTTTGTGGCCCAAACCGGGAAACCAGCCTCCAGCCCGAGTTTTGTGGCCAAACTCGGAAACCGTCCGCGCCCGAGTTTTGAGGCCCAAACTCGGAAACCGGCCCACGCCCAGGTTTTGAGGCTCAACCTGGAAACCGTCACGCCCAGGTTTTGTGGCTCAACCTGGAAACCCAGCACCCAGGTTTTGAGGCCCAAACCTGGAAACCGTCCACCGTTGGTTTTTCCCGGGCTCTACCAACAAACCGGCGTCGTAGAGGGGATGCACCGCCTGTGCACCCCTTCCACCGACATGATCGCACTTCTCCGCTTGTCGCTGTCGCAGGCTGCCAGCCACCACAGCTGATCCTCCGGCCTCCAGTCCATCAGTCCAAGTCCACGTCCGCCCTTCACCGTCCGATACATCGGCATGGCACGCCCGCCGCACGGCACGCCCATCCTTCATCGCGCCCGGTCCGTCGGCACGGCACGTCGCAACTTGACCTTCACCCGCCATCGATCACTGTCTCCGAGCTCGACACCTGCACAACACAAGCCAAAGAACATGCGCATCATCTCCGTTGACAATCACTCATCACACAGAGACTCGGCATACACCCATGTATCCGCACTCTTGGTTGGGCCTGGGTGTCTGCCATGTGGCTTTTGAGCCCAAGTTGGTTCCTTAGGTGGGCTTATCCCATATTTCTTGGTTTTACGCTTTGTCAGAAAGCGTATTCTTCTCGCCTTTTCCACTGTTTTCTAGTTTGATATCTGAAAAGCAATGATTCTCCAATACAAGTGGAAATAGGTCAAGGTGATAACATATGTATGCAAGTATGCCTTGTTTTGTCCTTGGTTGGCTCATAAAAGTTGTCAGTAAGCACCGCCAACAAAACCCCCCAAGCTTACCCCTTGCTCATCCTAAGCAAGTAGTACAACTTTAGGTTGTTGATCAGGAGTTGCTGCAATGCCGATCATTTTTCAAAGGTTGCTATGTTTATAACTTAGAATTCTTCTTTGATTTAAATAAATTGGCATGCTACTCGCCCTTTTACCTTGTTACCTGTGGGGTGTTGTAGCAATCTCCGAGTCTTTTGGTGGTTGCGAGACTGACTGATTCCATAGACCTGCTTGTCCTTCATTCTTTATTTTACTATTAGTCCGAAGGTTTTAAAAATGTTTTACAATTCAAAAAGATAGTTCCTCAAATGATACACTCGACCGCTCTTTTGTGTTTTTGATCCTTACCAAAGGCTTTTTGGAAGTTGCCTCACTTTTCCCTACCAACTATGAAGGCTTTATGTGGAGTTTTAGGTAGAGGATAAGGTTGGGCATACTTGTATTACATATTTTGCTATGCCAAAGACCGAACCACATGGAGATTCAAGTCATATACCTTGATCGAGATGTGCAAGTGTGTGAAGAAAATATTTTTGTTTTGGAGCTCCTTAGTCAATTCTCTCTCTCTTTTTGAGAGTATGGGCTATCTTTCTCTTCTTCTTTTTTTTCAGGTGGGTATTGAGTATACCCCTAATTCTACATCGGGCACTTGCCCATTTTTTTCCAACATGCCTTTTGGCATGGATTATTTTATTCTCTTTTTTTCAATAGCCCGTAACCCTTTTTTGGACTTTTTGTAAGACAGAGAAGTGACATGTGGATGGAGCTTTTATTTGGTGGACGGATGGATGGCGTGTTGTGCGTAACTCTTGGTGTAAGAGTTAGCGATGTCTTGTGGAGTGTACATAAATCTCGGATCATGGGTGTATGACAAGAATCTCGACATAGGTCACAAACAATTTGACAAAGCTCAATGTAATTACAAGTAGCATATGAGTGGGAGGTTTTCAAATGAATAACTCATATGGCTTTGGTAGGATATATGATCATTGAGGAACTTATATTTTTACTATTTTGAAAATGAAAAACTCCAGATGTCAAGTATCACTTAGAATAAAGTTATAGCAAAGTCTACTTCATCGAATCAAATCAAGCAACAACTTAAAACAAGGATCATGCTTATGCTACCCACAAGTTTCAAGTTTTATAGGATGAACAGTTTTAGCCAATAAACTTAAATGTCAGGGAATTCAAAATCATAAACTAAGCAAGATTTGAAACATGAAACAGAGCAACTATTTATCATTTCAACAAGGACGTAACAAAAGCATGCTTGACATACAAATGTGAGTGGAATTATATATATATATTTTAAAAAAGTATGAAATTGAAAATTCAAATTTAAGTATGCAATGCAAAGTTTAGAAAGGGAAACATGCAATGTAGATACAAGATACAAGGTACCTGGGGGGGCTCCTCCCCCTAAGCTAGCATGCAGCTACGGACCCTGGGGATAGTACCCCAGCGACGCCCAATACGCCAGCTGCTGCTCTTGCTGCTGTCGGAGCAGTGCATGAACTTGGCGCATTTCTTCAAGTGATTCTGTCTGTCTGGCGTCGAACTGGTCCTGTCTGGCATCCCATCGTTGGTTCCACTAGGCTTGTTCATTTAGGGAACCCTGATTGTTGTCGGTGCGGATTTCCAGCCCCTCAATCCTCGTGTTTAGGCCTTCCAAAGTGATAGATTTCCTTGGGGGGACTGGAGGTGGTAGCCCCTCGGAATCTGATGACTCGGCTCACGTGCGTTGGGCCCAAGCTGTATGGCTTCCTTCAGGCCACTTTGTACCAACTATAGATTGCTGGGGTAGGTCGTCCCAGCCAGGCTGATATCCGGGTGTAAACCTAGGTACCTGCCCGGTGGGATACCATCCCTGCATGGCTGGCTGTGGAGTAGGTGCTGATGGTGCCTGCGAGCTTGTTCCTGCTTCCTGCCTGGTCCTGCTCCTGGTTACCCTGCAAGATGATTTGCTTTTTCGGGCTTAAATTCCCGGCATTTATATAAAGCGAGTTCCGGGTTAGGTAACTGATACTCGTTAATAAATTCAGGGAAGAAATATACGATTGTTCCATCTTCTTTCACTTTTAAGTTATGCCCTTGTATCAGGTATGCTTCATTGATGATGATGTGGGGGATGGGGATGTACGAAACATCGTGTCCGTCCAACGTACCAACAGCCTCAGCAATACGAGTTACAAGAGACGTGCAAGATATAGAAGTGGAAACCCGAAACATCTCTAGCATGTCTAAAAATATTTCACGAGCAGGAGCAACTTTAATTTTGTGGACAATCGCAAAGAGTAATCTTAGTTCATCATGTCTAACAAAGCGAATGTCCTGGCTAGGAAACAAAGTCATAGATATCCAACGATGTATAAGCCTCAAAGTGGGATGGTGAATTTGCATGTTACGAGGCTGGAACTTGCCAACTACCGTTTGACCAGAAATTTCGCCCCAAAATTTGTGGCGATTAAAACTCTTAAGCACAGGGTTAAGATCAATAGAGCATTTCTTATTAAAGCCGACATGAGATGCAAAGTCCTTTCATGTTACTAAATATTCAGCGTTAAACATGCGGAAGGTAAAGCCATCTTCTACTTTTGCTGTGGTGCATAAAAACTGGATGGTTAGGAAATGGGAACCTTCCTCATAGAGGGGGTCTACCTTTTCCCAACAACCTGCTTTGAAGATAGCACGGAATTCGGAATCCATGCCTATCTTTTCGAGGAGGTCAGGATCGTATTGTCGTGTGTGGACGAAGGCGCGGTCCTAGAGGATCGCGTACGCCTGGAACTCCCGTTCTCCCTCGAGGAAGACGTTGGTGTCGTCCACGCTTGTTGCACCGGCTTGGCTTGCGGTCGGTGAAGATTCTCCTTGTACTGAGCTCTCTTCTTGATCGATAGAGTAGGGCACGCTTCGGCTTTTGCGAGCGTTCCTCCCTGTCACTCTCGTCATCGCACCGGAGTGAGCTCTTCCAAAACCCTTCATGATCTTTGTGGAGTGGTACTAGAGAGGGGTTTTGGGAAAGGCCTTGCTACTAGTACCTTGCTCAAATTTTGTGGAATTGGTGTGAAGATGAAGTATGAAGCTAGGAGATGGACTGTGAGTGAGGAGTATGAAGAAGTGAGGGTGAGAAGAGCTCAACCATCACCTCTGGTATTTATAGATGTGGTGACCAGCTGAAAGGGGGAGAGGGCAACAACTAGGAGCCGTTAGCCAAGTTCGAGAGCCATTGGGCTCGGGCCAGGTGCGGCCGCACCAGGGGTGCAGGCGCACCCCTGTGGGCCCCACTTGGCCCCACCTTCAGCAGGCAGCCTCCAATGGCTAGTTGGAGCAACTAACCATTGGTCACTCACTCCAGAAATTTTGTCTTCTCCCAGATTTGAAAATCCACAAAATTTGATGCTTTTTGGATTTTTATAAATATTTTGAAAAAATGAGAATAGTAATGTAAAAAGTCTTTTATAAAGAAAATGATTTGTAAACATTTTTCCATGCATTTGAAAAATTGATTTTAATAACAAATGTTTTTATATTTTTTTATATGCATGGTCGAAGTTAAATATGAAAATAATATTAAAGTGAAGTTTAAAAATAGATAACTACCATTTAACCTCTGGCCGAGGACATACCATTTATAGCCCGGTAGCAAGGCTATACCTCCTCTTTTTCCCGAAGTAGAAGCTTCGGACCCAGGAGATTGGGGTGGTTGCTTCTTCTCCCGCCACACCGGCCATGGCTTGGCCGAGGGTGGTGGAGTAGGCATGATGGGCTTCGGGTTCTTCACCTTCCGCGGCTTCCATGTAGGTTCACGGTGGAAGTATCCGTTGAACCAGCATCGGATGGTCCTTTCATGAAGCTGAAACTGAATCCATCCTCCCGAGACAAATATTACGACGTTAGCCTTGTTCAGGAATGGTCGTCCGAGGAGGATTGGGACATCGTCATCTTTTCCTGTATCCAGGATGACGAGGTCGACGGGGATGTAGCTATCTTTGATGCGTATTAGGATATCCTTAGCTACTCCCTCTGGCCTGCATATCGTGTTGTTGGCCATTTGGAGTGTGATGTTGGTGGCCCACAACGGACCACCAAGGATCTTCTCATATACTGCCTTGGAGCAGATATTGACGCTTGCTCCAAGGTCACAATATGCATTGCGAAACTTGTGTGCCCCTATGGCACACTCGATGGTGGGTCGGCCCAGATCTTCCTTCTTTGCCATGAAGGGTGGATCAAGATAATAATGGTAAACGACCAACTTGGGGGCTTGTTACACCTGGCAGTGATGAGCTTGACTGACTCGAGAGGGGTCTTAGGTTGTCCTGGGATCTTCCCAAGTCATTCACTGGGATTGCCGCCGCAATCTGAGCTAGTTGGGTTTCGATCATTTTGTTGAAGCTCAGTTGGTTCTTTACTACCGAGGCCATGCCCTCGATCTTAGAGTTCATTCCTTCAAGGGTCTTGTCATTATGGGCAAGCCTCTTTGAGATGCTCTCGTTGATTTTCTCTTGCCCCAACACCAAGTCCTTGAAGGTAGGTGTGTTGCAGTTGTTGGAGTTGTAGCCCTGGTTACCTCCTTGATAGGGAGGCCGATGTTGATTGTTCCACGAGTTTTCGCCCTGCGGGCGAAACCCGTTGTTGATGTACGCAGCATCTTTGCGTGTCTCGGGGCAATCAAACCCTGAGTGCTCGGCTTCTCCACACACTTCGCACGTCATGTGCGCGTCCATGGCTTGGAGGGTACTTCTTTCTTCTCTTGTTGTTGACTTCTCGTCCAGCCGCTTGAGTAGAAGATCTATTTTTGCAGCAAGCATATCCGCCTCCTTCACGGTATGCATGCCTTTTTGTGACTTAGCTTGGGGTCTTCCATCCCCCCAAGCTTGGTTCACTACCACCTTGTCAATCAGGGCCTTGGCCCCGTTGACAGTCAGGGACATGAATGCCCCTCCAGCTGCAGCGTCCAGGTGCCCCCATGACATGGGCGTGAGCCCCTCGTAGAAGGTTTGGAGCACCAACCATTCTTCCATCCCATGATGGGGATAGGCTGCAATGTGCTCTTGCAGCCGTTCCCATGCCTCGGGCATGGACTCTGTTGAGTTCTGCTGGAAGCTGGTGATTCATCCCCTTAGGGCAGTTGTTTTGCCCAAGGGGAAGAACTTTGTAAGGAACGCCGCCGAACATTTGTCCCATGTGGCGACATCTGTCGGGTTCTTGTAGAACCACTGCTTCGCCTTCCCCATGAGGGAGAAGGGAAACAGTCGGAGCCTGATGATGTCAAGAGTGATGTCCTTGATGATGATGATGTCACAGAGCTCCAGGAAGTTCTGAAGATGTCCGTTCGCATCCTCGCTTGGCAAACCACACAATGGGTTTGCCTGCACCATGGTGATGAGGCCAGTCCTCAGCTCAGAAGCTTTGTCACCAGTGTTGACAGCGGGCCCGGTGGGCACGTTGGCAACATCGGGGACAGAAAAGTCGCGCAGGGTCTTGGCCATGGCGAGAGTTCAGCTTGGTGCAGAAATTGGTGGTTCTTCTGTCGGTGGAGGAGCTGTGGAGGAGGAAGAAGATTTCTTCTTTCTCCTGCCGATAGCCTCTGGATTATCGGTGAAGTTCTCCGGTAGAGCAAAACCACACATACACTATCCTGTTTTCATCCACAACAGAAGAAAATAGTAAAAGGTTATCCTGCATGATCAATTAGCAATTATACAGATATTAGTTCATGATCATGTTCTATCTGAATCTTTCGTATCTATGCCTTCCCCGACAATGGCGCCAGAAATGCTTGTTGGCATTTCTTAGCGCAACCACCGAAGGATAGGTTTAGGATCCATCCTCGGCGATCACGTCAGAAATACTTACTGACATCTCTTAGCATCATCACTAGGGTAGGCCATCATCCCCGACAACGGCGCTAGAAATGCTTGTTGGCATTTCTTAGCGCAACCACCAGAGGATAGGTTTAGGATCCATCCTCGGCGATCACGCCAGAAATACTTATTGACATCTCTTAGCATCATCACAAGGGTAGGCCATCATCCCCAGGCATGGCGCCAGGAATGCCTGTTGACATTCCTTAACGACATACACTGAGTATGGTGGTTCCTAGCAATGCTACCAAGGGATATCCATGTCAGCCTCAGACGCAACCACTTAGCTACATATCCGGTATCGGCGCCGAAGTGTGATGGCACTTCATATACCAAAACATGTGGCTTAGTGACGGCCCGAGAGGCTGGCCTCGTAAACTAATTCATTTACAGACATGGTCCGCAAGCGCACGGGATTACCGTTGTAGCATTTCACCGAGAGTATTCCAGGTATCGTTATTTATATTTTACCACTAGGAAGGCTAGGTGCGAAAGGATTCGAGATATATCCATGACAAGAACATAATAAGTGCATAGTTGACTAACTAACCATAGCAGGAGGATAAACGATGATTTGGATAGTGGGATCAACACACACACATTTCCTAAGATACATGGAGCTTCTACGGGGATAGAAGAAAGAATAAAAGAATAAAGAATGTCCTACGGAGCATGGATCTTAACAGAGTTATGTCAATGAATCAAGTATACATGGTTATGATCAAGTTAACGTTAGTGCTAAGTATTGGATGGATTAGGAGACCCGGGAACACTGGTCTGCCAGCAGGATACACCAGGCAATTTAGACTCCCACCCCAAAGCCGAACGTGGGGGATTAAAAGGGACGAACAAGGCTGTCACCACCTGCCGCCTACCCCTCAACCGTGGACTTAGCCAGACATTCACCCAACTCCATATGCCCGAGAACCAATCTCGCACACATGAAGAACACTTGCACCCCCTCGGGTCCCCAACCCTGTGGATTGACAAGAAAAGGGCACAAGCACGCCCGAAGGCATGACAAAACACCACCCAAAACATATCACTAAGCTATCAAGATCTAAACATGTTGAATGAAGAATAATACTCATGTTCATGATCAACAAGGATCTAAAACTATGAACTAGTTCTAGAACGATGAACAATGAACAAGAACAAGGCTCTAATTCAAGAACATAACAATGTTGATCATAAGAGAATAAGAACAAGTATGAAAAGAAGAACTTAGTATTCACGTTATGTTAAAAGAGACAAGCAAGCACATCGTTCCTTGTGGAAAATACGATACCCTGATAATACTTCCGGGTGAAGTGCTACAACGATACTTCCGTGTCCTTGCGGACCTTTTCTGCTTACGCTAAGAAATACCAACATATACTACTATCTAGCTGCAGGGACTTGGTGAACAACAAAGCTGCAACCACAAGGAACTTGGGAATTTTAGTCGATTTGTTTTTCACCTTAGTTTTACACATGCTTAAAGTTTTTGGTACAGACCGGAGAGGTTCTGCACGATTCTCACAGAACTTCTCTGCTCGAGTGCAGAAGTTCTCCAGACCGTAGAGGTTCTGTATTTCAACACAAAATCTTTGTGTTCTGGAAGTTCTGTGTTCGCTCGCAGAAGTTCTTCGGTCGGCTATTAATTATCTGTGAGATTAATTTTTGTTAGGCCTATTCACCCCCTCTAGGCCTCCTAGGCGACATCAAGGTCCTTTCATATCCACCTACTCGTTAGGTCGTGAATTAGCCGGGTGCTCGAGTCTTTGTCTTTGGGTGATTTTCTGGGACAGAGGCCATCTATTTCTCGAGAAGAAATTTGAGGCTCCCATTCACCCCCCCTCTGGTCGCCACTCCGGTCCTTTAATTGGTATCAGAGCCGGTTAAGGATCTTCTATACCTTAGTCGGTTTCGGATCCACAGGGCAACATGGATCGAGGGAACGACAAGGCTCCATTTTTCGATGGCACCAATTACACCCCTATTGGAAGATTCGGATGCGTGCTTATCTCAACCGCATCGATTCTTCCGTGTGGGAGATTTGCGAGGATGAGAAGTATGAGGTCTTGGTAGCCCATGTTGGTCAGCACCAAATTGACCAACACACTGCGAACAACAAGGCTCGCAATGCTCTTTTGACCAACATCTCCCTTCCTGAGTTTGAGCGTGTTTCCGAGCTTCAGACTGCTCGAGAGATCTGGCTGAAGCTTTAGAGCTATCACGTCAAGACCAGACTCTTTGAGACCTACAAGCGGGAATACGAGAACTTCATGCAGTTGGAGGGAGAGATGATTGACGCTATGTTCGCTCGTTTTTAGACGATTGTGAACAAGATGCGTGCTAATTGGGCCAACCTACCTTATGATGATCGTGTGAGGGCACTCAAGTTACTATATGCCCTAGATCGGAAGGTATGGGAGGTGAAGGTGTCGACTACCATTGAGTCACCAAGCTATGACACCCTCACCGTGGACGAGCTATTCAGCAAGCTCAAGTCCACTGAGATCGATCACTTGACTCAGGCTAAGCTGAAGAACCCATCTTCACATTCCATGGCTTTGGTCTCGGGCAAGCAAGGATCGATTCTTTCTGCTAACACTTCACCCTCATCTTTTGCTTTGTCTTCTCTACTTACAGTGACAGAGGAGCAGGTGGAGGTGTTAGGCGATGATGAGCTCGCCCTCATCATCAGCCGGTTCTCGTGGTTTCACAACAACCGCTTGAATCGCCGGTGTGGTGGCGCACGTGAGGCTGCTGCGGGTGTGGTGACCCCGATCAGTTCATCAAGAACTGCCCCAAGCGCGACAAAGGCTTCCTCAGCAGGAACCACAACTCCAAGCGCGAGCACACCACCAGGAAGAAGAAGACAAGGGTCAAGTTCAACAAGGAGGCCATTGTTGACACTGGTTATCTATCAAAATTAAAGGATAAATAAATATGAAAAGGGCATGAATTCAATCACCAACAAAGGTTTAGGGTTTTAATTGACAATATTCCACGAGTTTTGGTGAATTGTGATTCTGCAGGGACTAAACCACGAAACAAGCACTGATTGCTTCCCCTAGAAGGAAACCGACGCGAGATAACGCAACCGACACGTCAGGAATATTCTAGAAGACTCCAGAGGACACCAGGAGGTCGGGCACCGCGGTACCCTGCCAGGTGGGACCGACCGGTCCCACCAGGAGACCGACCGGTCTCCCCCCGGGCCCTTGGCTTCCGTCTTCTGCAAGCTTCCTCCACCGCCTCTGAGGATCCATCTCAGCCCTACATGAAGTCGGTTTGATCTAACGGCCGCGGTTGATCCCTCAGGGCTATATAAACAGCCCCCCAGGCCCCAGGGAAGATCAAGTCCCTCTTCGGAAAAGACTACGCCTCATTCAGAAACCCTAGAAGAGACTTCAAGAGCTAGCTATCAAGTAGAAGACTAGTTACCCCTCTAGTTAGGTTTAGAACCTAGTCTTATACTAGAACTAGAAGAGAGAGAGAGAGAGAGGAAGAGATCAAAAAGGAGCTCTGGCCTGTCGGATCAACTTCTTCTTCTTGTACCTGCGGATTCAAGTTCATCTTCCACTTGCTTCAGCGATTGTTTCGGTAATCAACTTATTATTTTATGACTCTCTTTTGAGTACTTTAATTCTAAGTTGCTCTAGAGTTAGAGTAGTTGGATAGTGTAAGCGTGGTTCTTAGACTTGATAGCTCATAAATGCCTCCTATAACGCCGGTAGTAGTGGTTGTTCGCAAGGGTGACTCTTATAGCCTTGTTGATTCTTCTATAGTCCACTTATCCGTGTGTAGGTTCGGTAGGATTATACATTTGCATAAAAGACTCATACTTTGTTTGTGACCTTTTATGGCAACTTCCCCACTAAGAATAATATAAACCTATCCCTCTTAAATTGGAATTAGATAGCCTTAGTGATCCCCTTTATGCTTCTAGATTCTCCGTCCTTGTTAGCTACTCAGGGGTTAGACTTTAAGACTTAACACTATCCGTTCCTTTGGGTTCGATATTAAAACTGGGTTACTCCGGTGAAATGCTACATCGGTAGATCTTATCTGTGCGCTTGCGGATAAAGTAGAGTGTGCATTAATTTATACCAACAAGCATTTCTGGCGCCGTTGCCGGGGAACGGTAGATCATCTTAAGTCTTAGTTTAACCTTGTAGTCATACTTTTATCTTTTTCCTTTTTGTCCCAGTCTTTTCATTATTTTTGTTTTCATTCTTATGAATGTTGTTTTTGAATTCCACTCTTATCTATCACTACCCCGTGAGCAAGCTATAACCAGTAGAATCCTTATACCCCATCATAATACCTGGTTATGAGCTATGCCTACCTTTCTGCTGCACTGTCCTTGTAATGAGCATAGAAATATAATTATGAAAATATTCCTTCGGGTATTCTTGTCACTAACCTTTTCAGGTCTGGAGCAGAAAAGAACGAAGGAACAACAAACACAAGGTATGTCCCATCAATCATCATGCAATATTGAATTACATTCATCCAATCTTGATTTGTGCAAAATCCAAGCTTGGGGAATAGGCTTTCTAAGAATATTTCTTGCTATGTTGCTATGTTGGTTGTCCCTACTTTTAGGATATGCTCATATACTAATCATACTCTTTCATCACCATCTGAATAAATCTCTACAATGCTTTCATGATTATCTTTATTTGCTATAGTATATTCTTTGGTTTTGAAGTATTATCATACACCTTCTAAATTAGGCATGGAGCTTAGTTTAACTATTTCCATGAACTAAAGTAAGACATGGTGTCTGGTTTGATTCTTGAGCTAAAAGGTGTGCTGATTTTACCTCTAAAGGCTTTTAAATTAAGTATGGTGCTTAGGTTAAAATGCCTTCGTAGATCAAATTAGACGTGGTGTCTAGGTTGATTTCTGAACTGATAGTATGCTATAGTAGATATTGGATATTTTGTTGGACTAACCCCTGCAGGGAAACTTTCAATATCAATTTGGGAAAGTCCGGAGATGAACTCACACTGGAGATGAAGCAAGGCGTACAATGAACTTCAACAACTCTTGCACAACGAAGACTCAGCTCGTTCATCATAGTTGAAAGAACTGTGAGTATCAAAGTTTATTTTGTTTTGTCTTCTACTGCAAGTTATCTTTTGCCTTGAATCATGTTAATGTGCAGCCAACACATACTAGTCTATGCTAAAATAATCCTAAAACATCTTTTTATTAGCATAGATGCAAAATACATAAGTTATGGATAACAACCCATGCTTCAAATTCTTGCAATCCTTCGGGTATATATCCACTAACGTTATGCAGGAGAGAGATTTTGTTCATCCATGGTTTGGTCTGAACATTGAAGATCCAAAACTCAAGCCATAGACACACAAACATACTCTTAGATCATGAATGGTGCTGGCAATATCCTCGCTTTGAGTCTTGCTTGGGCACTGATGACAAATAGGATGCAACTTACCTCGTATGAGACAACTTATGCCTACAACCATCATTGTCCAAGACATCAAGACAAGAAGTGGGAAGTTATCCTCTTTTCTAATCAAGAGCTAGCTTGGGAGACAAAATGGTACCACTACAACAATAGCAAGATCTACAAGTCAAACACATGAACATGTTGTTGGGAGTCCATCTACATCACAACCAGTCTGGGAGAGACAATTCCATTGTCTAGATGTGTTTCACAATCAAAGAGAAGAAGGAGATGAAGGACCGAGAATGCTACCCAGAAAGTGACCAGAGGGGGGGTGAATGGGAGCTTCAAAATTCCTTTCGGAAATTTGTCACCACTGTCCCAAGAATCACCCCAAGAGCAAACCCTAGAGCTTGCAAGTGTCCTCGACCCTAGAAGTAGGGTGGATGCTTCCAAGAAGCACAGCGGGACACTACACAACTCTAGAAACCCAACGCAAAAGACGGAAACAAAATCCGAGATCGCACGAACAAACTGCGGACAAAACAACGCAGAGACAGCACTGACCGGACTCTGCCTGCGTCCGGTCAAGCACCACCGGATGCTTCGGTCACAAGAAAACGGTTCTGGAACCTTACTGTTCCTGACCGGACTCACGAGCAAGGAGCGTCCGGTCAGCAACAGTGCGTCCGGTCACAAAAGTCAAGCCAGTCACGACCAGACTCTGGGCAGCGTCCGGTCAGTGAGCACCGGACGCGTCCGGTCGTGCGAAAATTGTTCTGGGACCTTACTGTTCCCGACCGGACTCACTAGAGACAAGCGTCCGGTCGATGCACAGAGCGTCCGATCAGAACGAACAAAGACCGTGAACAGAAGATCCTGAGCGTCCGGTCAATCCAAAAACCCAGCGTCCGGTCACGAGCGTCCGGTCAAGTCACAGACAGACACAGTGGACATTCAACCACTGGACGCACTGCCCTAGCGTCCGGTCGTCCCGAGTCAGCGTCCGGTCTCCCCGCAGCAGCACTATTTGTCCACCGATTCGTCTCGATCTCACCCGAAACAAATCCTCTAGGGATCAAACTTGGTGAGAGGAGTCACAAGGAGTATAGTGAGCTATCTCTAAGAGATCATGGCTCGAACCTATCTCCAAATCGATGAATCGAAGAATTTCGGGGGAAAGGAGAAAACTTGACCCGAAACATAAAATCGATCGATCTCCTAGACCGTGTGGTTAGAGGTTAATTCCTTCAGTGGAAAGAAGTGCCTCACGATCTAGAACAACTTGGTTCAAACGGATTTGCAAAAGATGAACCGAGCAAAGAGATCAAACGATGGGAAAATCGTGGAGAAAAAGGATTCCGTGAAGAACACAACCAAAACGCGAATCGGCACCACGATCTTGCAGCCCAAGCGCAAACACACGCTGTGACAAGGAGGTTACAGCCTCCTTTCCTCAAAATCAACAATACACAGAGGTGAGTCTCTCTGCGGATCTTAGCAAGCTACAGCAGGGGATGGGAGAGCAGGAAACCCTAAGTGCGAAAGAGCAAATGACTGAGATTGATGGGAGGAGGGTGTCTCCCGACTACTTATCCTACTACTAGCCTAAGTCTATTTCCTACTCTACCCCTCTCTATTCTAATTACAGAGCGAACCAGCTAAACCCTAGGGTTATTCTGGACCAACTCGGTGGTAGGTGTATCCGACGGCCACGCCCGCACAAACCGAAGCGTTGCCTCGACGCAACCTTCGGATCGCCGCCACGTGCCGCCCTCGCTCTGCACCCCCGGTTTTGTGGCCCAAACCGGGAAACCAGCCTTTTCCAGCCAACCCCCGGTTTTGAGGCCCAAACCGGGAAACCAGCCCACCAGCTTCTGAGTTTTGAGGCCAAACTCAGCAAACCCTCAGCGCCCAGGTTTTGAGGCCCAAACCTGGAAACCGTCCTCAGCCCGAGTTTTGTGGCCAAACTCGGAAACCGTCAGCCCGAGTTTTGTGGCCAAACTCGGAAACCGTCCACGCCCAGGTTTTGAGGCCCAAACCTGGAAACCGTCCATCCGATGGTTTTTCCCTGGCTCTACCATCAAACCGACGTCGTAGATGGGATGCACCTCCCGTGCACCCCGTCCACCGACATGTGTCCTCGAGTCCATGACTCAGGCAACACATGACCACACTTCTTCACTGTCATCACAGGCTGCCAGCCACCACAGCTGATCCTCGGGCCTCTGGTCCCTTAGTCCAAGGCTCACGTCCGCCCTTCACCGCTCGGTACCTCGGCATGGCACGTCCGCCGCACGGCACGCCCATCCTTCACCGCACCCGGTCCGTCGGCATAGCACGTCTCAACTTGACCTTCACCTGCCTTCGATCACTGCATCCATGCTCGACACCTGCACAACACAAGCCAAAGAACATGCGCATCATCCCAGTTGACAATCACTCATCACTCAGAGACCCGGCATACACCCATGTATCCGGAATCTCCCCCTTGATGAGTGCATTGTCAACTACTCACACAAATCATAATGAAAAGAAGAAGGAAGAAGGAGGAGGGAGAGAGAACTCGACCAAATGACCCAAAAGCATAGCAAAGCCGAAGAAGGTCAAGTGGAAAGAGCGAGAGAACTTGGTCCCCAAAGACATGGGCAACGGCTCGACGCAACCAAGCAAAGCAAAGCTAGCCCTCAAGAAGAGGTAGAACAGGCTCAACACCGCTAGCAGATACCAATTGGAAACTCCAGAGAAAAGAGCTCAAACCAATTGAAGCCGAATGAAAATCGAAGCAAAATGCTAGTCCCTCAAGATAGAGGCACAGAGGCTCAACACAACTAGCAGATACCAATTGGAAACTCCAGAGAAAAGAGCTCAAACCAATTGAAGCCGAATGAAAATCGAAGCAAAATGCTAGTCCCTCAAGATAGAGGCACAGAGGCTCAACACAACTAGCAAAGAAAGCTCGAAACCAATGCCTTTCGGCCAAGCACGCTCCGAACCAATTGGAATGACTCCAAACTAAAAGAGAACCAATTGAAGACAAAATGCCCTGAAAATGTTTGCTAGTTCCTCAAGACAGAGGCAAAGGCTCAACACAACTAGCAAACTCCCCCTCGACAAGTGCAAGCAACTAGGAAAATCCCCCTTAGGTCCAACATGAGAAGAGCACAAGGATTGGAAATTCTCCCCTTTGACGAAAACTCCCTCATATGATTTGCAATTACTCCCCCTTAGTTGAAAATGCACTAATCACGAAAAGGCATCAAGGCAAGAAACTCCTCCTTCCAACATGCATATGAAGTCAGAAATGCAAGTTAGCAGCTTCAGGCATATAATCAAAAGAGTGCAAGAATGCTCTAAACAGTATAACTCCAATGACTCAACTAAGCACTCAAATAGCGAAGGCTCAAACTGATCACACATACGAAATATGAACATATGAGCATGTGAGCAGTCTTTAGCCAAAAAGATAGTCACCATCAAAATAGCACTACACATGTATAGACAGAAATCCAAACAAGTGCTAAACATGTATACAAGGTGAACTACCCCTAGCAAAGTTCAATCATCATGCATAGGAATGAAGCATATGCTTGTGATTTCATTTTTATATCGGAGTTGCAGCGGTGAAATTACACAAGTTAAATCATTTGCATGTGATTGCGAGAGGTTGAAAGCTTGTCTTTGCCTAACTTTTCAACCGAGCGAAGCCTATGCCGAAGTAATCAGGAGCTTAAAGCTGCGGTTTCGGTCATACACTACACGGCTCAAGTTTAACTCAAAGTGCAATGAGAAACAGTCTCGATACCGTGAGGTGTTGACAAGCAATCCCATCTCGATCTTTTCGATTCACTAAAACTTGGTTCAAATTTTATACATGATATGAACAGACCAAGCAAGTGAATGACTCAGAACTAGAGACATAGCAACCTAGCATATATGAAAAGCATGAAAGGACTCAACACATCCTACACATGCTAGTTGCATATCTCAATGGTGATCTTTTCAGATTTTATATTCATTAAGCAAATTCACCATTTCAAAATAGCTTAGCTCATAACATGTACTAGTGATCAGAAGGAGCATAAGCTACAAGCATCAACATAAGCATCGAAGCATACTATAGAGAGCATAGTTACATTCTAGTGATTATAAACATGAAGCTCAAAATGTAAATGCGTATGCTAAAATGCAAAAGAAAAGAATGACAAAAGAGTCAGTCAAATATACAAGATCCAAAATGTTTCCCCCATCTAAAAAGGGAAACACACACCAAGCTCACCCCTCAACCGATTAAAGGTTGATTCGTCTAAAGGCTTGGTGAAAATATCAGCCAGTTGATGATGAGTATCGACATGGCGAAGGTCGATATCACCCTTCTCCTGGTGGTCTCGCAAAAAATGAAAGCGCACATCAATGTGTTTGGTCTTCGAGTGAAGCACGGGGTTCTTAGGAACGCTAATGGCACTCGTGCTGTCACAAAGCAAAGGCACACGAGAAAAGCTCAGACCAAAATCACGCAAAGTGGCCATCATCCAAAGCAACTGGGAACAGCAGCTAGCCGCAGCAACATATTCAACCTCTGTGGTAGACTGAGCAACACTAGACTGCTTGCGAGAAGACCATGAAACAAGAGAAGATCCAATAAACTGGCAAGTCCCAGAAGCGGACTTGCGCTCGATGCGACAACCAGCAAAATCGGCATCGGAATAACCGCAAAGGGAAAGGGTGGAGGAAGCAGAATACCAAATCCCGAACTCAGGTGTGAAATGAAGGTACCTGAAAATCCGCTTCACCGCCTGACAGTGAGAGGTGCGCGGTGACGACTGAAAGCGCGCACACAGACACACCGCGAATTGGATGTCCGGGCGTGTTGCCGTCAGGTAGAGGAGCGACCCGATCATGCTGCGGTACTCCTTCTGGTCCACTGCTTCTCCATCCACATCCGCATCCAGGGCAGTCGTCGTCAACATGGGTGTTGGAAGAGGCTTGGCCTCACCCATATCGAACCGCTTCAGCAAGTCCTTGGTGTACTTGCCCTGGTGCACAAACGTCCCCTCACGAGATTGCTTAATTTGCAACCTGAGAAAGAATGTCAGCTCGCCCATCATGCTCATCTCGAACTCCCTGCTCATAGTATCTGCAAACTTGGCAACCAAAGCGTGAGAAGAACCACCGAAAATGATATCATCCACGTAAATCTGGACCAAGAGAGTGTCTTTGCCTTGCTTGAGGAGAAAGAGCATTTTATCTACACATCCCATTTTAAAACCCTTAGCAAGCAAAAAGGTTTTCAACCTATCATACCAGGCTCTAGGGGCTTGTGTCAAACCATATAAAGCTTTGGAGAGTTTAAAAACATAGTTTGGAAACTTGGGATTTTCAAAACCGGGGGGTTGCTCAACATACACTTCCTCTTCTATGTAGCCGTTTAAGAAGGCACTCTTGACATCCATTTGAAAGAGTTTAAAACCTTTGGATGTAGCAAAAGCCAAGAGTATCCTAATAGCCTCCAAACGAGCTACAGGAGCAAAAGTCTCCTCAAAGTCCATCCCTTCCTTCTGACTATAACCCTTCGCTACAAGCCTGGCCTTGTTTCTAACAACGTGGCCATCCTCTCCTTGCTTGTTTTTGAAAACCCATTTTGTCCCAATAGGATTACAGTTAGGAGGAGGAGGAACTAGAACCCAAACCCGATTTCTCTCAAAGTTTTCTAACTCCTCATGCATGGCATTGACCCAATCTGGATCCGTCAAAGCGTGTCCAACATCTCGGGGCTCAAAATTAGCAACAAAAGCAGAATGAGCGAAGTGAGAGATGTGCTGTGACCTGGACCGAGTAACCCGTTCGTCGATGCTGCCGATCATCTGCTGAGGCGGGTGCTGGCGCTGGATGTGTCGTGGCGCCTCACGAGCTGAAGTAGCCTCCCCCTCAACAACAGCTGGTGCCTCCCCGGGTACAAAAGGTACTACTCGGGGTGGCGGATCCCATGGCCCCCAGGAAGAAGAGGTGTCGGGGCCGTGAGTCATTGTAGAAGCCGCTCTTTGCGGCACTGCAGGTGGACGAGGTGCTGGGTCATCTATCCCTCCAGCACCTTCTTCATCATCATCAAAAAGAGGCTCACCAACCTCATGATCACCTGCACGCTCAAAGCGAGAAGAAGGACAAACCATGGTCTCGTCGAAGGTGACATCGGATGTCTCCATGACTCGGTTAGTGTCAAGGTTAAGTACACGATAAGCTCGAGTGTGAGTGCCATAACCCAAAAACACACCGTCAGAAGAACGAGACTCAAACTTGTCCAAATTGCCCTTTTTGAGTATAAAAGAATGGCAACCAAAAACTCGAAAATAACTCACCTTGGGTAGTTTTCCAAAACGCAACTCATAAGAAGTCTTTTTCAAGAAAGCTCGGAGAAAAATGCGATTGGAAATGTAGCATGCAGTGCTCATAGCTTTGGCCCAATATCGCCTAGGAGTCCTATGCTCATCGAGCATCGTCCTGGCCATCTCAACAAGAGTCCGATTCTTCCTCTCTACAACACCATTTTGTGGCGGTGTGTAGGGGGAAGAAAACTGATGCTCTAAACCCAAAGAGTTACAAAACTTCTCAAAATCCGAATTCTTGAATTCGGAACCATTATCACTCCAAATTGCTCGCATCGAGTTCAAAGGGAACTTGTTCTGAAGACGCAAAATCAGATTGCGAGCAAAGGAGAAAGTCTCGGTCTTCTCAGCTAAAAAGAAGACCCACGAATATCTCGAAAAGTCATCAACAACAACAAGCACATACCACTTCCCCCCAACCGAGCTCACCCGAGCCGGACCAACAAGGTCCATGTGTAAAAGCTCTCCAGGGCGCTTGGTCATGACCTGAGTCACTGGATGGTGGGGAGCGGCAACCATCTTCCCGTGTCTACAAGAGTGGCAAACAAGATCCTTCTCCATATGCAACTTGGGCAATCCTCGGATTAGGCCAAGTGAACTAAGCCTTGCAAGCAAGTCGAAGCTCAAATGTCCAAGTCTCCTATGCCACTTCCAAAGATCAGAGGAGGAAGGTCCAGCCACAAGACAATGAGAAGTGCCAAAAGACTTTGAGAAATTCGCAAGAAAGACTTTTCCAAAGGGCGAAATCAAACACACAAGATTGCCCTGAGGATCCAAAATACGACTGAGATTCGGTTTAAAACGAATCTCATAGTCGTCGTCAAAGAGTTGCGAAACAGAAAGAAGGTTAAAATGCAAGTTAGAAACAAGAGCAACATCGCGCAACACAAAGTGCTCATTAACTCGCACCGACCCGCGAGATAATACCTTACCTTTGCTATTGTCGCCGAAGGTTATGTACTCCTTTCGGGCAACAGGGCTAAGGCTGGAGAACCACTTGGTGTTTCCGGTCATGTGCCTCGAGCAACCAGAATCCACCAACCAAATGTCCTCCAACCGTTTTACCTACATCAATAAAAAGACATAGGGTGAGCATACGGTCCAACACTGGGGTTAGTGAAGTAGGAAGAATACCAGTGTTGGGCCGGCTGCTCAAAAGAACGGTTAGCAGAAAAACCATTCCTAGCACGTCTACGAGAGGAGCGATCACCACGTAGAGGAAAACGTGGTCCGCTAAGGGAGGAGCGTCCATCGCGATACTCAAAACGCGGTGGGGGAAAACGCTCAACTACAAAGCCTCCGCCACGGGGTCCATAGCCTACAACTGCAGGCTCCCGTTGGGCACGCTCTCTATGAGGCCTGGGCCTAGGGACTTGAGGCTCAACACCTCTAGGCCTAGCGACTCTCCTCGGAGCTCTCTGCTGCCTAGACCTGGGAACTTGAGGTTCTGGACCTCTGGGCCTAGCAGCACGTCTCGGTGCTCTCCTCTGAACATTCGGCACATGTACATCATGGAAAGGATGGTACATGTCCGGGTTGTTCATCTCCCTAGCACGGCGCGCCTCTCTCTTGTGCCTAAAGCAGAACTCGCTCAAGTGTCCATCTCTCCCACAGAAATCACAATGATACCTCACCGCACGCAAAGGGGGTTGTTGGTACTCATGGCTGTGGGTGTGGATCACTTTGCCCTTCTGTGGCAACTCCTCCTGGATAGGTGGCATTGTGTCCAGCTTATTCTTTAGGTGGTTGAGTTTGGGATGCCACACTTGGTTCTTGGGTGGAGCTCTCGGAGATTCCTCAATCACCCCATCCTTGGTGATAGGCTTGACCGGCTCTTTGGAAGGAAGCTTGGTCAGTTTCGGAGTAGTGGTGGAGTTGGGCTTCTCACTAGGATTCAGACCACTCGACTCTCCAATCTTCCCAAAAGTAGAAAGATCAACACCCTGAGCAAGACCTACACCAGAACCTCCAGCAGCTCGCTTAAATTGGGAGATCATCATCCCGAGCTGCGGCTCACTACAAGAGACCCATGACAAGATGGTCCGAAGGTATGTGTTTTCCTCCTCGGTTTGCATCTTGCCATGCTTGACATTCGCAATCTCCATCTCCAAACCCTCACACAAAGCAGACTTACCACACAAGTGCTACCTGAGTTGGTCTCCTCAAGAGACACAATCTTGACATTCTTCTCTGCCAACTCAGATTGCAAGACAGGACAAGTCTTGCACGCACCCAACAGAGAAGGTCTAGCCTTCAGCTCATCCACCTCTCCTACCAACACAGCAAACTTACCTCTCAAAGTGAGAAGGTCAGTCATGTGCGTGGTGCACATCTCACACTCAACCTCCTCCGACACGACCACGGTGGACTTGGCAAACTCAAGCTCCCTCACCGTGTCCTCCCACTTCTGCCTAAACTCCTTGCGCTCTCTAGCGGCACGCCTAAGCAACTTGTCCTGACTAAGGAGCGCGGCAGTAAGCTTCTCGACCTCGGCAGAAAGCTCGTCGTGGGTGAGAGATACCTGGGAGATGTCGTCGTCGTCGTCGTCGTTCCGAGGGGTGTGCTCCAGCTTGCCGTCGACCTCATCACCAAGCGCCATGGTGCAGAAGCCGTCGTCGTCGGTGAAGAAGCAGAGACCGTTCAGCTTGTCCTCGATCCTCTTCTTCTTCTCGGACTCGTCATCGCTTGAGCAAGCGGAGTCGTCATCCGATTCATCGACGTCGCTGATCGTGGCGAAGAACGCACGCTGCTCAGCCTGGGCCTTCTCCAAGTACTTCTTCTTGATGTACTCCTTGTCGAAGCCGCCCCTCCGCTTGTGCCTCGGGGGAACGTACTTCTCCTTGCGCTTGCCGGAGTCGTACTTGTGCCCATGATCGCCCTTCCCCGAATGCTTGTTCTTCTTGGGGCAGTTGACGATGAAGTGGTCGGGGTCGCTGCACTCATAGCATCCTGAGCGTCCTCCTCCGTGGCGACGGTTCATGCGGTTGTTGTGAAACCGCGAGAACCGGTTGGCGAGCATCGGTAGCTCATCATCCCCCAATGACTCAAGCTGGTCCTCTGTGACAGAAAAGAGAGATGAAAGAGCAAAACCTCCAGAGGGGTTAGAAGAGCCAGAAACCAAAGCCATAGTCGGGCCAGAAGGATTCTCATAAGAAGCCCTCGACATGGCATCAATCTCACTAGACTTGAGCTTACTAAAGAGCTCGTCGAAGGTGAGGGTCTCATAGTTAGATGATTCGATGATCGCCTGGACCTTTGAGTCCCACACTGACCGATCAAGAGTGTGCAAAAGCTTCATAGCCCTCTCATGATCGTCAAAAGGCAATAGCTCCTTGTTCTCTCTCATCTTGTTGACAATAACCTGAAAGCGAGCGAATAAACTCTTTATGCTCTCGCCAGGCATATGTCGAAAGTTCTCATACTCCCGCTTGTGCGACTCATAGAGGCGGGATTTGACCTGAGTGGTTCCCTCATGGAAGCGCATGAGGGTCGCCCAAATCTCGCGAGCCGTGGGGAGATGAGAAACGCGATCAAACTCGGACATTCTCAAACAAGAGAACAAGGCGTTACGTGCCCGGCTATTGGCCTCGTGCTCATCGATCTGGAGCTGAGTGACACGAGCAGCCAAGACAACGTAATCATCCCTGTTGCAAATCTCCCAAACAGAAGAGCCCATGCTCTGGAGATAGGCCGACATGCGTATCTTCCAATACGCATAGTTCGTCCCATCAAAGAACGGCGGTTTGCCCACGCCGCGATCCATGTCGCCTTCCGTGGATCTGGAACCGGCTAAGGTGGAAGATCCTTAACCCGCTCCGATACCAATTGAAGGACCGAGAATGCTACCCAGAAAGCGACCAGAGGGGGGTGAATGGGAGCTTCAAAATTCCTTTCGGAAATTTGTCACCACTGTCCCAAGAATCACCCCAAGAGCAAACCCTAGAGCTTGCAAGTGTCCTCGACCCTAGATGTAGGGTGGATGCTTCCAAGAAGCACAGCGGGACACTACACAACTCTAGAAACCCAACGCAAAAGATGGAAACAAAATCCGAGATCGCACGAACAAACTGCGGACAAAACAACGCAGAGACAGCACTGACCGGACTCTGCCTGCGTCCGGTCAAGCACCACCGGACGTGTCCGGTCACAAGAAAATGGTTCTGGAACCTTACTGTTCCTGACCGGACTCACGAGCAAGGAGCGTCCGGTCAGCAACAGTGCATCCGATCACAAAAGTCAAGCCAGTCACGACCAGACTCTGGGCAGCGTCTGGTCAGTGAGCACCGGACGCGTCCGATCGTGCGAAAATCATTCTGGGACCTTACTGTTCCCGACCGGACTCACCAGAGACAAGCGTCCGGTCGATGCACAGAGCGTCCGATCAGAACGAACAAAGACCGTGAACAGAAGATCCTGAGTGTCCGGTCAATCCAAAAACCCAGCGTCCGGTCACGAGCGTCCGGTCAAGTCACAGACAGACACAGTGGACATTCAACCACTGGACGCACTGCCCTAGCGTCCGGTCGTCCCGAGTCAGCGTCCGGTCTCCCCGCAGCAGCACTGTTTGTCCACCGATTCGTCTTGATCTCACCCGAAACAAATCCTCTAGGGATCAAACTTGGTCAGAGGAGTCACAAGGAGTATAGTGAGCTATCTCTAAGAGATCATGGCTCGAACCTATCTCCAAATCGATGAATCAAAGAATTTCGGGGGAAAGGAGAAAACTTGACCCGAAACGTAAATCGATCGATCTCCTAGACCGTGTGGTTAGAGGTTAATTCCTTCGGTGGAAAGAAGTGCCTCACGATCTAGAACAACTTGGTTCAAATGGATTTGCAAAAGATGAACCGAGCAAAGAGATCAAATGATGGGAAAATCGTGGAGAAAAAGGATTCCGTGAAGAACACAACCAAAACGCGAATCGGCACCACGATCTTGCAGCCCAAGCTCAAACACACGCTGTGACAAGGAGGTTACAGCCTCCTTTCCTCAAAATCAACAATACACAGAGGTGAGTCTCTCTGCGGATCTCAGCAAGCTACAGCAGGGGATGGGAGAGCAGGAAACCCTAAGTGCGAAAGAGCAAATGACTGAGATTGATGGGAGGAGGGTGTCTCCCGACTACTTATCCTACTACTAGCCTAAGTCTATTTCCTACTCTACCCCTCTCTATTCTAATTACAGAGCGAACCAGCTAAACCCTAGGGTTATTCTGGACCAACTCGGTGGTAGGTGTATCCGATGGCCACGCCCGCACAAACCGAAGCGTTGCCTCGACGCAACCTCCGGATCGCCGCCACGTGCCGCCCTCGCTCTGCACCCCCGGTTTTGAGGCCCAAACCGGGAAACTAGCCCACCAGCTTCTGAGTTTTGAGGCCAAACTCAGCAAACCCTCAGCGCCCAGGTTTTGAGGCCCAAACCTGGAAACCGTCCTCAGCCCGAGTTTTGTGGCCAAACTCGGAAACCGTCAGCCCAAGTTTTGTGGCCAAACTCGGAAACCGTCCACGCCTAGGTTTTGAGGCCCAAACCTGGAAACCGTCCATCCGATGGTTTTTCCCTGGCTCTACCATCAAACCGACGTCGTAGATGGGATGCACCTCCCGTGCACCCCGTCCACCGACACGTGTCCCCGAGTCCACGACTCAGGCAACACATGACCGCACTTCTTCACTGTCATCACAGGCTGCCAGCCACCACAGCTGATCCTCGGGCCTCTGGTCCCTCAGTCCAAGCCTCACGTCCGCCCTTCACCGCTCGGTACCTCGGCATGGCACGTCCGCCGCACGGCACGCCCATCCTTCACCGCACCCGGTCCGTCGGCATAGCACGTCTCAACTTGACCTTCACCTGCCTTCGATCACTGCATCCATGCTCGACACCTGCACAACACAAGCCAAAGAACATGCGCATCATCCCAGTTGACAATCACTCATCACTCAGAGACCCGGCATACACCCATGTATCCGCAGGAGAAACCCAACTGCAAGACATATTGATCTCCTACTCACCACTTTGATCAGTACAAACCACTAGAAGTTGTCCTAGTCAAGAAGGAGAATATGATCCACCACTCATTCTTGGAAGATCGTTCTTGAGCACCATCAATGTTATTATCTTTGCCGGACATAGAAAAGTCAACTTTTGGATCTTTCGCTGCATCTTCAACATCTACATTACTTATGAGCAGCCAAAGAGAACCAAGAGAAGACCTCAAAGGGAGAACCAACTACCAAGAATTGAGGAGGGCATCATGAAGGATGAAGCCACTGCACCACAAGAATTAGAAGATGGAGAGATAGTACCTGAGCCAACAAATCAAGAAGAACAACCGATAAGATCTCCATCATCTAGACACTCTTGAGAGGACAAATCTCAGTTGTGATATTACAAGACAAAGACTCTCATAGAGGCACTCGAGTAGCAGCTCTAAATTCAAGTCTCTTGACAACCCAATAATTAAAGAAAAACAAGAAAGGTTGACAAGAGAAGAATGCGGAACTGTCCCTACATCCTCATAGTACAGAATTAATACAAGAAAGAGGGGGGATCCTAGTCAGCATACTCGAGGAACAATGTGCCTTCACTGATAAGTCGACACATAGAGAAGGAAGGTCGATACATATAAAGATGATTCCACTGTGATCTTCCTTCTCTCAAACATACTGTGAGACGAGCAAGAGAAGACATGATCGCTAGACAAGATTAGCTTCCAAAAGGTGGTTCAACACAATCACTTTCTAATGACAAAGTAACATTCAAGGTAAGTAACCATCACTTTAAAAACTTCTTCTTGATTCTAGTATAAACATAAATAAAGAACAAAACATGTTTAAGTTGCACCTCACTTGATCTAACCTAATCAACTCAACATGTTTAGTCCTTTGATATTTGTTCCTAGCTTTACTCTCTTGAATCTCACTGTCTTAACTAAATGAGCTAAAATGTTGTGCATCTAACCTTTGGAAGATGATATATCTCAATTATGAAAAAATCGACACTTTATGCATAGATTATCCTTCCTTGGGTTAAGTAATTTGATCTGTTAAATATTTTAAGATGCTACTTTTATGCTCATCCTTTGATCCTATCACTCATGTTAAGTTTGAATAGAACACATAAACAACAAGTTTGTCTTGTGCAATGTGCCTAAGGTTAGAGAGGAATAAACAAAACTTTTGGTTCTGTTGGTGTTTTTCCACCAACAGAGCCCATGCACTTGATCTCTACCTTGTCTTTATAAGCAGGACACACTCTTAAGCAAAACATGGAGAAGTCACTCCTGAATTCTACAGAGTGAAGGTCCTAGATCTACAAGAACATGCACACTGAGCAAGATACTTCTGGCATCGACAATTAACGCTTCATTTCAAACTGCTGGGCAAACAAATGACATGAGTGACACCATATCAAGAGGCATAAACAAGAAGGAATGATGGAAGACATCGTAGTCAGAATTAGCGGTCATAAAGTCCCCACGGACTTCTTAATCCTCGATATGGGAGAAGACAATGATGTCCACCTCATCCTAGGAAGACCATTCCTCTGCGCTACAAGTGCAATCATCTACAAGAGGAAATCCATTTTCACTTTCCTAGAAAAAAAGGTGCGATGCAACTTCATCAACTACATGCCCAATGAAGCACCCAAGAAGAACAGAAGTGAAAGACGTCGCCCTCAATGCCAAAGAAGACAAACTATCAAGAATAGAGAGGCCAATCATGAAGAAGAAGCTATCAACACTGTCCCAGAAAAGAAAGGATAGAAACCTCAAGACAGTGAACCACAGGAAGTGAAGACTCAGACCAAGAAAGTATAGAAGAAAAAGTCCGCACCTAAGAGGTACAATCGATAACAACTTTCCAAACGTCTGACAACCTTGGGAGGTCTGAACGAAGGGAAGGTCCGGTTCGTCGAACCTAAATATCCGAACCTTCGCCAAAAGGTAAAAATCGGTAGTTATCCTCGTATTTACTTTCCTACATATTTCTCATATTTAATTCTTAGTCATTTATTGCATCATCATATTTAACCATTGCATCATCATATTTAATTTACAAACATTTTAATTTCTGCATTGCATTAGAAAATAAAATAAAAATATTGCATTTGTTACACTACAAACCATAAAGCCCCATGTGAATAATCCTATGGTGTGTAAAAACCCGCAAGGATGTTCACGGTGGTGGCATAAAAATAATAAAAATAAATATGCATGCATTCATCCTGTGCATTTTCTCTTGCATCATAAAAATATAAAAATATAAAAATATTGAGAAAGAGATCTTACTGAAATTCTAGACAACTAAGGCTTGAGTGGCCAACCGCTAATGCTTAATCTGTTCCACAAGTTTTGTTGTCTATTTGAGTTTCACAGGATTTAAAAGGCCAAGAAAAGCTGACAAGCAAGTGAATGCTCCATCCACTGTTGGAGCACTGTCTCAACAAACATCAACATCAATCAAAGCTCTAATCGAGGAAGGACATATCCACTGCCAGTCTGCTACATTGCAAGATCGAACGACTACGTCAACATTCAGCTTGGGGGAAGGCATCCCCATGTATCCACGTAAGTATCTTTATCCACTTAAGTTTTTCATTCCATAAACAAATTCAAAACACCAAAAATATGTGAGCACATGAAGGTTTACTCTTAAAAATAAAAACACCAAAAAAATGTGAGCACATGAAGGCTTACCCTTAAAAAGAAAAGAACAAAAATATGTGGGCACATGAAGGCTCACCATTAATTAAAAAGAGACAAAAATATATGGGCACATGAAGGCTCAACGCTATTAAGGGAACCAGCTTGGGGGAGACGCACCCCCGTTATCTTCGCAATTCAGGTATGTCTTTATTACTATTATTATTAGCTTTTATATCTTAAAGTGTGTTAGATTAAATAAATAAAATAGTCTAGTTTGTTTTAAGAAGTTGATGACTAAAGAGAACTCTCTCTCTCTAATCTTTTGCATGGAAATGATGAATAGTTGCTCTATCTAATTTCTTTCAAGTACCTAGCCTTCAAAGCATGAGTTCTCCTCATTAATAATGATGCCTTAAAATAAAATTAAATGTATGGTTGGCAAATACTTAATTTAAGGTCCAGGTAATTGGGATATGACATGTGATGATCTGAGCTGCTATTATCTTGTTCTAAACAACACTAAAGTTCTGGAGATTTCTAAATATAAACATGATTAATAATTGCATTGAGTTAAATTAAGCTTTGTGACCCTGTGAGATGTTATCTTACCATTGAATTGAGATCACTTACACATTTCATCCATCTTCCGCATAAATGCTCATAATTATCTGTTGCTACCCTCTCAGAAGTTTGTTGGAAGCATGTGGCTTAAAAAAAGAAAAAAAGAAAAAAAAAGAGATCTGAGGAAATAAAAAGGGACAAGTGTTCGAAACCTCAAAAAGAAAGATCCCGATGAAATAAAAAGGGACAAGTGTCCGGAACCTCGAAAAAAATAAATATATATATATATCAGAAAAAAATGGGCACATACCCGAGAGTAGAATTAGCCTAATAGCCATATGTCTCTGATAAACAGAAGAGAGTGAGTATATTCAAAAGAGCATCCGACTCCATTTTTTTCCATACACATGCACTTCTTGATTCAATGGTTGGTTGATTTCCTCTTTGGATCCATTGTTTAGTTTGACAACATATGTATTAAAGCTTTTTTAAAAAAACTAATTAAAACTCTGGGATAAAGGTGAAGTGAAAGAACTAGAGATATAGTGCTTGATTTGATCGTTCAATCTCTCAATTATTCAAGATCTAAGGTAAAAGTAATAATCCCCATGAAGAATAACATGATATATTTTGGAGAATTTTTGCTTAACAGTAGGTATACTTGTTGGAAGTGAAGATTTTGTAGCAACTCCTGATCCATTGTTAAGTTTTGGTTTTGCTAAGGGACTAGCAAAGGGTAAGCTTGGGGGAGTTGTTGACATTGGTTATCTATCAAAATTAAAGGATAAATAAATATGAAAAGGGCATGAATTCAATCACCAACAAAGGTTTAGGGTTTTAATTGACAATATTCCATGAGTTTTGGTGAATTGTGATTCTGCAGTGACTAAACCAGGAAACCAGCACTGATTGCTTCCCCTAGAAGGAAACCGACGCGAGATAACGCAACCGGCACGTCAGGAATATTCTAGAAGACTCTAGAGGACACCAGAAGACACCAGGAAGTCGGGCACCGCAGGACCCTGCTAGGTGGGACTGACCGGTCCCACCAGGAGACCGACTGGTCTCCCCTCGGGCCTCTGAGGATCCGTCTTCTGCAAGCTTCCTCCACCGCCTCTGAGGATCCATCTCAGCCCTATGTGAAGTCGGTTTGATCTAACGGCCGCGGTTGATCCCTCAGGGCTATATAAACAGCCCCCCAGGCCCCAGGGAAGATCAAGTCCCTCTTCAGAAAAAACTACGCCTCATTCAGAAACCCTAGAAGAGACTTCAAGAGCCAGCTATCAAGTAGAAGACTAGTTACCCCTCTAGTTAGGTTTAGAACCTAGTCTTATACTAGAACTAGAAGAGAGAGAGAGGAAGAGATCAAGAAGGAGCTCTGGCCTGTTGGATCAACTTCTTCTTCTTGTACCCGCGGATTCAAGTTCATTTTCTACTTGCTTCAGCGATTGTTTCGGTAATCAACGTCTATATTTAAGTTTGAGCCATTGTTCTTATTATTCTTAAGGTTTATGACTCTCTTTTGAGTACTCTAATTCTAAGTTGCTCTAGACTTAGAGTAGTTGGATCGTGTAAGCGTGGTGCTTAGACTTGATAGCTCATAAATGCCTCCTATAACGCCGGTAGTAGTGGTTGTTCGCAAGGGTGACTCTTATAGCCTTGTTGATTCTTCTATAGTCCACTTACCCGTGTGTAGGCTCGGTAGGATTATACATTTGCATAAAAGACTCATACTCTGTTTGTGACCTTTTATGACAACTTCCCAACTAAGAATAATATAAACATATCCCTCTTAAATTGGAATTAGATAGCCTTAGTGATCCCCTCTATGCTTCTAGATTCTCCGTCCTTGTTAGCAACTCAGGGGTTAGACTTTAAGACTTAACACTATCCGTTCCTTTGGGTTTGATATTAAAACTGGGTTACTCCAGTGAAGTGCTACATCGGTAGATCTTATCTGTGCGCTTGCGGATAAAGTAGAGTGTGCATTAATTTATACCAACAGCCATCAAGCAAGTGTACTAGAAGAACGCCAAGGCACAAGAGCATGCTTTCCTCGCGTCGATCAGTGACCTCGACGACGACTCCATCGGTCGTAGCTCCAGCTCAAGCGATGACGAGTCCGAGAGGAAGACAGAGGAACGTCTGACCGACCTCTGCTTCTTCGGCAAGTCCACCTCTGATGGCTTTTGCACCATGGCCTTGGACGATGAGGCTGGCAAGCGCACTGACGAGCATCCTGGTGACGACGACGACACATCTTCAGAGGTATCATCCACTTCCACTGTCGATCGTCTTTCTTCCAAGCTTGAGCATATGAACGTCACGTTGCTTAGTCAGGACAAGTTGCTTAGGCGTGCTGCTAGGAAGCGTAATGTGTTTGAGGCTAAGCTAGTAGAGGTGCTTAAGGAGATTGAGTTTGCTAGGTCCGAGGTGAAGGTGACCGAGGAGGAGGGGTGTGATGGGTGCACTATGCACATGATAAACTTTACTACCATTCAAACCAAGTATGTCTCTTTGATAGAAGTCTATGATGAGCTAAAGGCAATGCTAGACTTGGTGGGTGACTGTAAAGAGTGCACATCACTGAGGAAGGAGCTTGAGGAGGTAAAGGCTTGACCTTCGTTGTTGGGTGCATGGAAGTCTTGCCCAGGCTTGCGAACTGAGTTGGCAGAAGTTCATGCCAAGCTTGCTGAAGCCTTGAAGGCCAACCCAGTTAGAACCGTTTCCGCTCAGTGTGAGCGATACGTGGGGATGGAGCTGGAGATAGCCAACTATCGGCATGACAGGATGCAAACCGAGGAGGAAAACACATACCTTCGGTCCATCCTGAGTTGGGTGTCATGCAGTGAGCCGCAGTTGGGCATGATGATCAGTCAGTTCAAGAGGGGAACTGGCGGTCCGGGAGTAGGCTTTGCTTCAGGTGGGATGGGCACTAGTGCTTTTGGCAGGATCAGTGAGTTTAGCGGAGTGAGCCTGAGTGAGAAACCATCTACTACGCCTAAGCTTACCAAGATCACCCCACCTGAGTCTCCCAAGCCTATCACCAAGGATGGCATCCTTGATGAACCTCCCAAGACTCCACCTCGCAAGCAAGTGTGGGTTCCCAAACCTAACCACCTTAGGAACACACTTGACACCCTTCCTGACGTCTCTAGTGACCCCTTCCAAGAGGCAAGCGACCAGCTAGAGTGCGCAACCCCCGCAACCAAGCAAAGCAACAACCCAAGAGAGTGGTGAGGTTTGAGTGCGAGTACTGTCACTGTGCGGGTCACCGTTGACACTTCTTAACGTCACACTAAGAATAGGGGGTATGTCTATCCTTAGCAACAACGCCAGAAGTGTCTTGTGGGTAAGTTCTTATGTCTATTGGATAATTCCGCAAGCGCATAGAATCTACCGCTATAGCACTTCACCCGGGAGTATTCCAAGGTATCGATATTTATTTTATCCCAAGGGAAAGCGGTGGCTAGGAAAGATGATGATAAGAGAAATCTACGTGATTACCACAACTTGGTACTAACTAGTGTAGAGGGGTAAGGTAAATTGGTAGGAAGGTAGTGACACAAGCGCACCAGGATAACTGTAGGGACAACTAATAGTGTAGCTAGGTGGGAGGACAACGAGAGAGTATATGACTCCTATGACGCTAACTCTACTTCTATGACTTAAATCAAATGCAAAGACGAAACACAGTAGAACGACGCCTCACGACAAGCAAACTAGGCGACGAGCGGACAGGGAGCACAAAGACTCTTACTGTCGGAACATCATGCTCAACCTTATCCTTTAAATCCTGCCTATAAACACATGGTGGACTCCAGAGACCAGATTCGGGGCTGTCATCACCTGCTGGCTACCACTATCTATCCGTGCGACATGCGACAACCAAGGGTAAGATCTTGTATAAGCACCACGTTTACACCGTCTCTCACTACTCTAGCTACGTACGAATAACTAGAATACCATGTTACAGACAATGATAATTTGCGGGCGTGTTGCCAGGCCAATCACTCTACTATATAACGACTAAACACTAAGGTAAATCACAACAATACTATAACAGGTACAATATTGCACAAAGTAATGACTAAGTAAAGTAGAGAAAGACTAGTATTATAAGTAAAGTCTTACAAAAGTAGAAAGATAAAGATAAAAGCTATACCAGACTCTTCTGAAGACAGCTCCGGAAGACCCAAGCAGAGCTTGCTACTCAACTCTAACTCCCACTCTAACTACAACTATAGTGTCTACTATAACTCTTTCACATTGCACACTTGGTGTCTTGGTGTCTCAAATGAGAGGGGGAGGGCCTCTATTTATAGGTGGAGGTGGAGTAGGGGCTACTCCATCGCCACATCATCGATCCGCGTGACTTGCCCTCTCCTCCATCGAATTGTAACCACCTCAAGATGAAGGGCTGCCGTGTCTTGAGCTTAATTCATTGTGAAGGCACCTTAGCTTCCACGAAAAGGCACCTATGGAGGCACCCCTAGGTCGGGTGACCCATGGGGGGGTCAGGCGACCCCCATATGATAGGTTGGCCCAACCCTAGTATGTCTAGATGTTGTCCCCACTTGTCATTTGCTGTTTGGCACGTTGGAATGTGTCATGATCACTTTGGATGCTTCGTTGTGGGACCATTGATCCATGTGACTTCATCTTCCACCGTTGAGAGAAACCACAATTGAGATCCAAGGGTGGAGAAGCACTTTGGAAGGCTTGACTGTTGACACCTAATGTGGCAAACGGTTACCGCAAGCGTACGATTGTCAATGTAGCCTTCACCGTGAGTATTCCAGGTATCGTATTTCCCACGGGGAACGTGAAGTGAACTAACTAGAATCAAGGTCGTCCTATGTGAGAACATATATGATGAATGATTGACATTTATGAGGAAGGTTTGAGGCTTTTCCCGGTTGACTCATTATCTCTCTATGCGCTTAATGTTTATGACTAACCGGTTGTGTTGAGTTGTGGTGTGTTACCGGGTTGGTGTGCGTGTGCAACATGTGTCTCTTGGCTATGTTGATGTGCAGGTGGGGAGCTCGGAGATAGTGGTCGACGGCGAGGTGAAGGTCAAGTAGAGACGTGCCATGCCGACGGACCGGGAGTAGTGAAGGATGGGCATGCCGTGCGGCGGACGTGCCATGCCGATGTACCCAGAGCGGTGAAGGGCGGACGTGAGGCTTGGACCGATGGACCGAGAGGCTGGAAGACCAGCTGTGGTAGCTAGCACGTGGCATCGTCGAGCAGGAGCACATGGGGATGTGCGATGCGTCGGCCGAGTCAGGAGGAAGACGATGACGTCGTGGGACTTGGCGGAAGGTCGGACACGGGCTTGCGTGAGGCGCAAGTGCCATCGGCCGAGTCAAGAAGGAAGGTGAAGGCGTTGTGCCCAGCGTGGAGGCTGGACATGTATCGACATCGTTGTTGGTGGTCGGGGTGTGAGAACCACATCCCGTCTACGGCGCGGGTTCGGTAGCTGAGCCTCAAAAAGCTACCCTCGACGGTTTCCGCGTTTGTGATGGACCGAATTAGCGACCAGAGGGGGGGGGGGGGGTGAATAGGAGCCCCAAATTTTAACTCGTGAAATGAATGGCCCTTTTCCCAAAGAGTCACCCCAAAAACAAGACACAGGCTTGCTAGTATCCACGACCCTAGATGTAGGGTGGATGATTCCTAGAAGCACAGCGGGATACTAAGAACATATATTATGAATGATTGACTTTGATGAGGAAGGTTTGAGGCTTTTCCCGATTGAGTCATTATTCACTATTCGCGCTGTGGTAGTTGGCACATGGCATCGGCGAGCGAGAGCACATGGGGATGTGCGGTGCATCGGCCGAGTCGGGACGAAGACGATGGCGTCGTGGCACTTGCCGGGAGGTCGGACACGGGCTTGCGTGCGACGCAAGTGTCGTCGGCCAAGTCAAGAAGGAAGGCGAAGGCGTTGTGCCAGATGTGGAGGCTGGACATGCATCGGCATCGATGCCGGTGGTCGGGGTGTGCGAACCACATCCCGTCTACGGTGCAGGTTTGGTAGCTGAGCCTCAAAAAGCTACCCTCGATGGTTTCCGAGTTTGGGCCTCAAAACTCGGGTGGCCGGTTTCCGAGTTTGGGCCTCAAAACTCGGGATGGACGGTTTCCAGGTTTGGGCCTCAATACCTGGGCTCACCGGTTTCCGAGTTTGGGCCTCAAAACTCGGGATGGACGGTTTCCAGGTTTGGGCCTCAAAACCTGGGCTCGCGGGTTTCCGAGTTTGGGCCTCAAAACTCAGGGTGCACGGTTTCCAGGTTTGAGCCTCAAAACCTGGGCTGGTAGGTTTCCCGGTTTGGGCCTCAAAATCGGGGGAAGGTCCAAAAGGACGGTCGACGCGTGGCGGCACCGAGAGGCTTGCGTTGCGGCGAAGCTATCGGTGAGAAGGCGTGGCGGTCGACGGTGAAGGCACGTGGCAGCATCCTAGAGCTTGCGTCGAGACGAAGTGAAGGATGAGAAGGTGCGTGGCCATCAGATGAAATCTGCTAGGTTTGGACAGTTTTACCCCTGGGTGGTATTTGGGTTGAGTGCTTCATGTGAGGGCGTTTTGGTCTTCGAACGTGCGCCTATATATATGAAGGGGGCTGGTTAGGGCAGCCCATCCTTGGAGGTGTCACTCTCATTTTGTTTAGGTGAGAGGAGGCTAGGGTGAAAGGAGAGACCAGCTCTTGTTCTTGAGCTTTTCGCCATCCACGCTTTGTGTTGCGAGGAGTGGCTTGTAACCCGACATAGAGTGCTACACAATTCTTCATCTAGTAGCAATCCAAGGATCAATTTTGCCCCTCCTCTTTGTTGGCTGCAATTTGGATCGAATCGCGTTTTTGTTCTTCGCGTTTTCGTTTTTCCCTTCTCGGAGATTTGCCTCGTTCTCCCTCTCCGAGCGACGATTTGCGATTCCGTTTGAATCAAATTGTTCTATGTCGTGAGCTCATTCTTTCCACCGAATGATTTCCCCTCTAACCTCAAGAGCACATAGATCGGGTCAAAATCATGTTCGTTCTTCGTTCTTCCCCCTTTTCTAGTGTTCTTCCGATTTCTCATGGATTAGTTGGTTTGGAGCGATGATATCCTAGGATTAGCTTCCTAACACGTAGAAGAACACTTGGGAGAAGTTTGGTTGCAGCCCCGTTCGATTTGGTGAAGATCCAATCGATTTTGGTTTTATCCCGAGCTGTTTTTGGGCTTTCTAGACAGTGGCGACTGTCCGGGACTCATCCCCGGACTGTCCGGGGGTCGGGGCTGTTCACGGGCAGCGAGGTCTCTGTTTTTATTTTTGAACGGCGGACTGTCCAGGACTCAATCCCGGACTGTCCGGGGTTCAATAGCGGACAGTCCGCGGTTCACTAGCGGACAGTTCGCGACTGCACAGTTTTGCTGATTTCGTTCGTATCTTTTGCGTACGAGCTCCGATTTGAGATCCGTTTGTTGTGTTAGTTTCCTAACTTCATAAGGATCTTTACAAGGTACTTTTGACACCAGTTGGCCGTAGTATTTTTGGTTGAACACTTTCCTCTTCTCCATAGGAGTGGGGTGTTCCGTTATCGGAGGTTCGATTGTTCTAGGAGCTTGCTTGTGCAGTTTTTGCCCCGTTGCTTTGGCGCTTGGTTTTGGGGGTTCTTCGGTAGTTCCGCTGTACCTCTAGGACATCTCCTAGGGTATTCACCTATTCATAGGTCGTGAACTCACCGGTTGTTTGAGTCTTCGCTTTTGGGGTGATTTTCTCGGACAAGGGCCATTATTGAGGCTCCCTTTCACCCCCCTCTGGTCGCCAATTCAGTCCTTCAATTAGTATCAGAGCCGGTCCGGATCCGCGAAGGCGACCTTTTGAGAGCAGTTTTGTTTCCGACTTTGCTTGTCGAGGTGTTGAGCTTTTGTTTGGCTAACACTAACGGTGCTTTTGGAAGTATGTCTTTGTCTTTTGGTTTGAATGTTTCCAAGGATGACATCTTGGGAAGAAGGAGGAGTGCAGTTGATGAGAGGGATTGCGAGGTGAATGAGTTGTTGAATCTTCTACGTGATGATGAACTTTCACCAGAGGATCTTCTACATCAACTTGGCAAGGCCAAGAGAGGTACACTTGCTTGTGGTCTTGTGACCTTGCACAACCTATATGAGGCTTGCACTAGGAATGATGAGCTTTGTGCTATCTTTCTTAGAAAGAATGAGAAGTTGAAATGCTCCATTGCTAGGTTGAAGTCTAGACCCTCTTTGCCTTGCACCTCTTGTAGTGACATGGTTAGGAAGAATGATGAGCTAGGCTTTTCTCTTGCTAGCTTAAAATCTAAGAATGAATTGTCGAAATCAAATGCTTCCAAACCATGTTTAGTTTGCATTGACTTGTGCAAGGATCTTGAATGTGCTAAAACTGAAATAACCTTGCTTAAGTCAAATGCTTTGTTACCATGTGTTTCTTGTGAGTCTTTGCTTGCTGAAATTAATAAATTAAAATTGACTCACACCACATGTGTAGATGAACTTGAGCATGCTAGGGCTGAAATTGATGAGATAAATTCTAGGCCTTGTAGCTTGTGCTCTTTGAATAAAAATGCTTGCCTTACTTCTTGTGCTATTCATGATTCTTTGCTTGATGTGAATGGTGATGTTCCTTCCACCGATTTCATGTGCACATCATGCATTGATTTAGAAAAAGAAGTTTTGGCCTTAAAAGTTTTGCGCGATGATATGAGCGCTAAGTTGGTTGAGCACAATGATATGAGTGCCAACCTTGAGAAGGAGATTGAGCTCTTGCGTACCACATATGCCGAATGCATTGAAAAGGAGATGGAAAACTTGAGAAACACTCCTTGTGGTACTTGTGACCGCCTCATGTTTGAAAATGAGGTTTTGGCCAAAAGATGCAAGAGCTTTTGTGCTAAGTCGTTTGAGTCACGCATTTCTTCCAACTCTGATGTTGATGTTTCCAAGTCTGCATCTTTGCAACCGGAGTTGAGTTCTTATGTTGCGCGTGAGTCTTTTGACTATAGCACTTGTGCCAAGGTTTCAGATAGCTCCTTCATAGCTACTCCTAACCTTGCTGATTCTTCGAGTGATGTCCAAGGGACTTCTCTTGATAAGGGTGCTTCTCATATTTTTGGGACTCGTGCTCCCAATCCGGTTTTCCATTGCACCTTTTGCAAGAAGGATGGACACTGATTCGATTTTTGTTTCCGCCGTGTCAAACACGAGCGACGAATTCGAACTAAGGCTTTTAGGAAGTCGCGTAGCCTTTCCCATGGCACGTGTGCTCCTAGAGTTGGCACCAAGTTGGTAGTTGATGCTTCTTGTTCTATGTCCCATGGTACTTCTCACTTGTCGGAGAATGGTGTGCCTTCCAGTAGGCCTTTGTACCATTGCTCTTTTCGTGAGAAAGATGGGCATCAAGAAAGCTTTTGCTATCGGCGTGCCAAACGTTTGCGCCAAGCTCGTTCTTCTAGGAAGATGGTGGTTCATAGCCCTTCCCATGGCATGAACGCTTGTGCTCCTAGTAAGAAGCCCATTTTTGTTGATGGGTTTTATGACTCCTTTTCTAGTGGGATAGGTCATGGTCGTGGACATGCTTCTAGTGCTTCTTCCCTTGGTCCACGTCATGCTTTTCATGATGCTTCTATTGGTTCTTCTACAAAAACCTTGGAAGATGTTTGCCTCTTTTTCCCGTGGTACGACTCGTTCTTCTCCTCGAGTTATCCTTTTGAGGAATGCTTCCAAGGGTGTTTCACAATTGCATTTGAACCAACATTTGCATCATGCTAACCCACAAGATAAGTTGAGTTTTGTGACCAAGTCTTGGGTTCCCAAGTATATGCTTGCTAACCCTTCAGGATCCAAGACTCGAGATACTTTGTCCTCTTGTGTGTAGATATGAGGACGCGGGGTGGAGAACATGCGCCTGATGGAGCTTGATCTTTTAGATGTGATCAAGAGTTGATGGTTCTCTACACCCCGCTTAGATTTGCCTCCAAAGAGGCTTTTGCTACTCGGTGAGCTTTCTTACACACTCATGCCTTGAACATCCATGTTCTATTTCTTGTGGTATGAGATGGACTTTCATGTGCTCACTTGTATAGTTCTTGCATGTACATTTTATTTTGTATCATGTTTTGTTTAGTCTAGTATGTGCTATCTTCTGTATCATATGTCATGCTAGCTTTGTGTATAGCTTTTGTGGAATATCCACTTTTCATGCTAGTCTGTGATCCTCATGAACATTATGCCATGCTTTACCATACTTCTCCATGAGCTTTACTTATAGAGGTATGATGTTCATTAGGCGTCACTTTTCAGGTGCTAGTTTTGGTTAGCTACATGTATCCTATTGATATGATTAGTTTGAGCACTAGCCTTTCCACAATTTTGTCATGTTACATGCTTTTGGATCTATTGCTATCATTATCTTGCATTGTAGCATGTGTTGAGGTTTAGGCTGTGTTTGGGTTGATCATGTCTCTAGGCTGCATTTTGCTATATAGTGCTTTATCCTGTTGCATGGTAGTTTTGACTAGTTTGAGTTCAGATCTCCTTGCGGTATCATTCATAGGTAGATCTCTTTTTGTTGAGAGTTCGCCTTATGCTTATTATGTGACTAACCATTTTGTGGAGACCTTGAGGTCACAATAGACGAGACAACGCCTTGTGTTTCTTCTGCTTTTTAGCTTGCAGGAGAACAGGAGCTTGGAGAGGACATTTCGACTCACGGACCCGATCTCACTTCTTCCACGACTTGGGGTTCCGTTCGAGCAGCTCTCCAGCGAGCACTAGCTGCACCTGTGGGAGCGACAACATCAGGCGAGGGGGAGACGACTTCGGCAAGGCAGGTGCCCCAGAGTTCAGCAGATTCAGGCGTCCCCTCGGGTATCACACCAGCAGGCGGTCATGTGCTTCATGAGGTACCTCTGACACACTTCTGAGTTCGGGTTTTTGTACTCTTTTTCCTTGACCTCTTTCTGCTGTGTGGTCTTTTCGATGTGGATTTTGCTGGCTGTAGCTTGAGCGTTTCCTGGCTCTTCTCTTGTGAGTTTGATGTGTGTTTCCCTTTTAGTTGGGGAAGCATTTTGCCTGTTGTATCCTAGTTTGACTTCTTCGATACCCTTTTGTTTTGGGTTTTTCTTTTAGGCTAGTTTTGTTCTGTCTTTGATAGACTAGCTTTTGCATGCATTTCATCATGTATTCTAGTGCATTGTAGAGCTTCATGTTTAGAGCAATGAGAATGAGATTATGCTCTTTTTGGTATGCCCTGTTTATTCATGATGATGCTTGTAGCCTAGGCTCTTTTTGATCACTTGATACATGCTATGAGCTAAGCTATTTTTGCAAATGGTGAACTTGATTAATCAACAGTGAAACCTTTAATTTGTTCACCATTGAGAGTGGCAGCTAGCATGGGTAGGATGTGTTGAGATCACTTGTGCTATCTTTTGTATGCTAGGTTGCTATGTCTCTTGCATTGAGTCATTCACTTGCTTGGATTGTTCATATTTACCTTGTGCTAAAATTTGATCCAAGTCTAAGTGAATTGAAAAGATCGAGATGGGATTGCATGTGTCAGCACCACACGGTATCGAGACTGTTTCTCATTGCACTTTTGAGTTAAACTTGAGCCGTGTAGTGTAAGTCCGAAATCGGTGCTTTAAGCTTCTGATTGCTTTTATTGCATAAGCTTAGCCCGGTTGAAAGTTAGGCAATGACCATGTTTTTAACCTCTCGCAATCACATGCTTTTAATATGAACTTGTGTTAATACCGCTGCAATCTCTGATAAAAATTTGAAAATAACACAAGTTTATGCTTCATTCTATTGCATGATGATTGAACTTTGCTAGAGGTAGTTCACCTTTTATACTTGAGTTAGCACTTGCTCGATTTCCTGTCTATTCATGCTAAGTGCTATTTTAGTGGTGGACTCCTTTTCAAATGGCTTAAAACTGCTCATATGCTTAATTGTTCATATTTCGTATTCATTTGATCAGTTTGAGCCTTTGCTAGCATTTGTATTGGTTACTACACTTTTAGGGCAGCACCCTTTTGAGCATCTTTTCATTCTGATTGCTATACACTTGAAGCTATTGCATTGTGCATATCATGCATTTTTAGCTTAGTGTACATACCCCCAGTTCCGATACATCTTGTGATCACCCCCATATGCTTTTGGTTGTTGACTTGTCTTGTGTTTGAGTCAACTTTGTGGAGAAATGTCAAAATCCCTCAGCATGTTCCCTTTTATCAAGGGGGAGAAGCTATTTGCAAGGGGGAGCTTGAGTGTTGGCACAAAGGGGAGAGTCATGCATTTTGGGGAGAGCTTTGAGCTAGGGGGAGTTTAGCTCTTTTATGTTCTTCTTCAATTGGTATAGCTCTTTCATGTGTTTCAATTGGTATCCTTCATAGTGAGCTTTGGTGCATAGCCTTTGTGTCTAGGCTTGCCTTCACGAGGAGTCGCTTTTGTCTTGCTGCTTCTCCGCGTGCTCCAAGTGTTTGTGCTCCATTTAGTGTTGAGCTTCTCTTTGTGTTTTTCTCAATCGGTATCGAGCCTGCTAGTCGTGTTGAGCCATTGTTGCCTCTCTCTTGAGAGACTAGCAGTTTTTGCTTGGTATTTTCGATTGGTATGGAGCCTTCGGCTAGTCGCGTCGAGCCGTTGGCCATGTCTTTGGGAACCAAGTCTTTCGCTCTGTGTGATCGAGTTTTGCTCTTTTATGAGTTGTTGCTCCGATCCTTTGCTTGGTTGCATTGAGTCGTTGCCCATATCTTTGGGGACCAAGTTTTCTATTTTGGTATCTCAAACCATCTCTTTGTGTTTAGTCTTTGTCAATTCAATCATCAGGGGGGAGAAATTTCGAAACCCAAGTGGTTAACCTCCCAAGTGGATAAGTACATTCGAAACCTAAGTGGATAAGTACCTTGGTATCTTTTGTGATGATTGTTTGACAAATTATTTGAGATTGGTTTTTGAGTGCCTTATGGGATTCATGAAACTCTTGTTTTCACTTAACTCTTCGGTTGTGTGGAGGTTTTGCCCATTTTTCCCGTTTCTTTTGGGACCGAGAGGTTTTATTTGGAGTTTTCATGATCCTTCCTCATCTCAAGTGGCCTTGTGTTTGCCTTTTCTTGGCTTTTGGGCACTTGAATGAGGCTTGCCTTCAAACCCTTCCTTTGTGGTTTTATTTTTAGCCAATGCATTCATCAAGGGGGAGATTGAGAACATATATGATGAATGATTGACTTTGATGAGGAAGGTTTGAGGCTTTTCCCGGTTGAGTCATTATTCACTATGCGCTTAATGTTTATGACTAACCGGTGGCGTTGAGTTGTCGTGTTTCTGTGTTGGTGTGCGTGTGCAACATGTGTCTCTTGGCTATGTGTGATGTGCAGGTGTTCAGCTCGGATACAGTGGTCGATGGCGAGGTGAAGGTCAAGTAGAGACGTGCCGTGCTGACGGACCGGGATCGGTGAAGGATGGGCGTGCCGTGCGGCGGACGTGCCATGCCGATGTACCTAGAGCGGTGAAGGGCGGACGTGAGGCTTGGACCGACGGACCAAGAGGCCAGAGGATCAGCTGTGGTAGCTGGCACGTGGCATCGGCGAGCAAGAGCACATGGGGATGTGCGGTGCATCGGCCGAGTCGGGACGAAGACGATGGCGTCGTGACACTTGGCGGGAGGTCGGACACGGGCTTGCGTGCGGCGCAAGTGGCATCGGCCAAGTCAAGAAGGAAGGCGAAGGCGTTGTGCCCGGCGTGGAGGCTGGACATGCATCGGCATCAGTGCCAGTGGTCGGGGTGTGTGAACCACATCCCGTCTACGGTGCGGGTTCAGTAACTGAGCCTCAAAAAGCTACCCTCGATGGTTTCCGAGTTTGGGCCTCAAAACTCGGGTGGCCGGTTTCTGAGTTTGGGCCTCAAAACTCGGGATGGACGGTTTCCAGGTTTGGGCCTCAATACCTGGGCTCACCGGTTTCCGAGTTTGGGCCTCAAAACTCAGGATGGACGGTTTCCAGGTTTGTGCCTCAAAACCTGGGCTCGCGGGTTTCCGAGTTTGGGCCTCAAAACTCGGGGTGGACGGTTTCCAGGTTTGAGCCTCAAAACCTGGGCAGGCAGGTTTCCCAGTTTGGGCCTCAAAACCGGGGAAGGTCCAAAAGGACGGTCGACGCGTGGCAACACCGAGAGACTTGCGTTGCGGCGAAGCTATCGGTGAGAAGGCGCGGCGTTCGACTTTGACGGCATGTGGCGGCATCCAGGAGCTTGCGTCGAGACGAAGCGAAGGATGAGAAGGCGCGTGGCCGTCGGATGAAAACTGCTAGGGTTGGACAGTTTTACCCCTGGGGGGTATTTGGGTTGAGTGCTTCACATGAGGGCGTTTTGGTCTTCGGACGTGCGCCTATATATATGAAGGGGGCTGGTTAGGGCAGCCCATCCTTGGAGGTGTCACTCTCATTTTGTTTAGGTGAGAGGAGGCTAGGGTGAAAGGAGAGACCGGCTCTTGTTCTTGAGCTTTTTGCCATCCACGCTTTGTGTTGCGAGGAGTGGCTTGTAACCCAACACAGAGTGCTACACAATTCTTCATCTAGTAGCAATCCAAGGATCAATTTCGCCCCTCCTCTTTGTTGGCTGCAATTTGGATCGAATCGCGTTTTTGTTCTTCGCGTTTTCGTTTTTCCCTTCTCGGAGATTTGCCTCGTTCTCCCTCTCCAAGCGACGATTTGCGATTCCGTTTGAATCAAATTGTTCTATGTCATGAGCTCCTTCTTTCCACCGAAGGATTTCCCCTCTAACCTCACGAGCACATAGATCGGGTCAAAATCGCGTTCGTTCTTCGTTCTTCCCCCTTTTCTAGTGTTCTTCCGATTTCTCATGGATTATTTAGTTTGGAGCGATGATATCCTAGGATTAGCTTCCCAACACATAGAAGAACACTTGGGAGAAGTTTGGTTGCAGCCCCGTTCGATTTGGTGAAGATCCAATCGATTTTGGTTTGTCCCGAGCTGTTTTTGGGCTTTCTGGACAGTGGCGGACTGTCCGGGACTCATCCCCGGACTGTCCGGGGGTCGGGGCTATTCACGGGCAGCGAGGTCGCTGTTTTTATTTTTGAACAGCGGACTATCCGGGACTCATTCCCGGACTGTCCGGGGTTCAATAGCGGACAGTCCGCGGTTCACTAGCGGACAGTCCGCGACTGCACAGTTTTTCTGATTTCGTCCGTATCTTTTGCGTACGAGCTCCGATTTGAGATCCGTTTGTTGTGTTAGTTTCCTAACTTCATAAGGACCTTTCCAAGGTACTTTTGCCACCAGTTGGCCGAAGTATTTTTGTTTGAACACTTTCCTCTTCTACATAGGAGTGGGGCATTCCGTTATCGGAGGTTCGATTGTTCTAGGAGCTTGCTTGTGCAGTTTTTGCCCCGTTGCTTTGGCGCTTGGTTTTGGGGGTTCTTTGGTAGTTCCGCTGTACCTCTAGAACATCTCCTAGGGTATCCAACTATTCGTAGGTTGTGAACTCACCGGTTGTTTGAGTCTTTGCTTTTGGGGTGATTTTCTGGGACAAGGGCCATCATTTCTCGAGAAGAAATTTGAGGCTCCTATTCACCCCCCTCTGGTCGCCAATTCCATCCTTCAGATACTACACAACCCAAGAAGTCCAACGCAAAAGCCAGAAACCAAAACCGAAGTCGGACAAATGGACTACGGGCGAAACAGTGAACGTGTCACTGCATCGGACGCTAGCAGCGTCCGATGCCAACGTGGCGGACGCGTCCGATGCAAACAGGACCGTTCTGGAACCTTACTGCATAAGCATCGAACGCTGCTACAGTGACCACTCAGCAACCAATGTGTCAGCGTCGGAGCATCCGATGGCCAACGAAGCGTCCGATGCTCACTCAAAATCACAGTAAGTGACACGTGTCAGAGGAGCGTCCGATGCTATGAACAGCAGCGTCTGATGCTCCTGTGCTCAGCATCCGATGCCCCCGAAAACAACACATTTCTTTGGTGATTCAACCCGATCTCCTCTGAATCAAAAGCTCTAGGGCTAAGACTCGATCTGAGAGTCACAAGGATGTTAGTGAGCTACTCCTAAGAGATCGTGGCTCGAACCTAACTCCAAACCGGTGAATCGAAGAAGTTTTGGGGAAACAGGAAGAAAACCGATCCAATACAAGAATCACCCGATCTACTAGCTCGTGAGGATTAAGACGAATTCCTTCGGTGAAAAGATGCACCTCACGATCTAGCACAAATGTGTTCAAGTGGAATCAAAAACCGTTCCTCAGAGAGGAAGAACGAAGCAAATGTCCGAGAGGTCGAAAACCAAAATGCGAAGAACACAAACAAAAACGCGAATTGATCTTGATTTCTAGCCGAAACTTCTCCACACGAGGAGACAACGAGATTACAGTCTCGTTTCCTCAAAATCCAAATACATAGAGGTATGATTAGCCATCTCTGCGGATCACAGGCAGCAAGGTATGATTAGAACCTAAGCAAGGGCTAGAGGGAGGAAGCTGCGGATACATGGGTGTATGCCGAGTCTCGGTGTGATGAGTGATTGTCAACGGGTATGATCGCAGGTTCTTTAGCTTGTGTTGTGCAGGTGTCGAGCCCGGAGACAGTGATCGAAGGCGAGGTGAAGGTCAAGTAGAGACGTGCCGTGCCGATGGACCGGGAGCGGTGAAGGGCGGACGTGAGGCTTGGACTGAGGGACCGGAGGGCCTGAGGATCAGCTGTGGTGGCTGGCAGCCTAGGACAGCGACGAGCGGAGACTTGCGGGGCACGGTGTTGCTCAGGTCGAGGATTTGGGGACACGTGTCCGTGGACGGGGTGAACGGGATGTGCATCCCATCTACAGCTTCGGTTTGGTGGTAGAGCCAGGGAAAAACCATCGGGTGGACGGTTTCCAGGTTTGGGCCTCAAAACCTGGGTGCAGATGGTTTTCGAGTTTGGCCACAAAACTCGGGCTGAGGACGGTTTCCAGGTTTGGGCCTCAAAACCTGGGCGCTGAGGGTTTGCTGAGTTTGGCCTCAAAACTCAGAAGCTAGTGGGCTGGTTTCCCGGTTTGGGCCTCAAAACCAGGGGTTGGCTAGAAAAGGCTGGTTTCCCGGTTTGGGCCACAAAACCGGGGGTGCAGAGCGAGGACGGCACGTGGCGGCATTCGGGAGGTTGCGTCGAGGGAACTCTACGAGTTGTGCGGGCGTGGCCGTCGGATCCACCTACCACCGAGTTGGTCCAGAATAACCTTAGGGTTTAGCTGGTTCGCTCTGTAAGTAGTTAGGGGTAGAGTGGGAATTAGGAATAGTTTAGAATTAGAATAAGTAGGGGGAGACACCCACCTCCCCATCTATCTCAGTCATTTTCTCTTTTGCTCCTAGGTTTTCCTGCTCTCCCTCTCACCTGCTGTAGCGAACCTGAGATCCACAGAGAAGAGAACAATACCTCTGTGCCCGTGAGATTTTGAGGAAGTGAGACCGTAATCTCACTATTGTAGCGTGTGGTAGCCACACGGTTGCAATTCGTGGTTGTGATTTGCGATTTGTTCGTGTTCTTCGCGAAATCCTTTTTCTCCACGTTTTTCCCATCGCTCGATCTCTTTGCTCGGTTCATCTTTTGCAAATCCATTTGAACCAAGTTGTCCTAGGTCGTGAGGCACTTCTTTCCACCGAAGGAATTCACCTCTAACCTCACGGTCTAGGAGATCGAACAATTTTCGTGTTGGATCGGTTTTTGCTCCATTGCCCCAATTTCTTCCAATTCCTCGATTTGGAGTTAGGTTCGAGCCATGATTCCCGTGGGATAGCTCACTAACATCCTTGGAATTCCTCACACCAAGTCTAAGCCTTAGTGCTTTTGATTCGGAGGAGATCGAGTGGATTTCACGGAAGAACTGCACTGCGTCGTGGGCATTGGACGCTCGAGTTCGTAGCATCGGACGCTGACCCCTTTAGCATCGGAGGCTCCATTGCCACGTGTCAGGATCTGACATTTTCTAAAGAGCATCGGACGCTACCACCGGACGCTCTGTTGTGCATCGGACGCGCCGGAGTGTGACCATCGGACGCTTAGAGTTCACTGTTCACAGCATCCGATGGATATGCAGTAAGGTTTCTGAGGGGCACTGTTTGCATCGGACGCATCCGACGCTTGGGCATCGGACGCAAGCCAGCGTCCGATGCTGGTGATTCAGCACAGTTTTGTCAGCCGTTCGTTCATCCGTTCTCGGAATTGGTTTTGGGTTTTTGCGTTGGCTTTCTAGAGTTGTGTAGTGTCCCGCTGTGCTTCTTGGAAGCATCCACCCTACATCTAGGGTCGTGGACATTAGCAAGCTCTAGGGTTTGTCTTTCGGGGTGACTCTCGGGACAGTGGCTACTAGTTTTCGAAAGGAAATTTTGAAGCTCCCATTCACCCCCCCTCTGGTCGCTTTCTGGTTGCTTCGCGGTCCTTCAATTGGTATCAGAGCAGGTTAAGGATCTTCCACCTTAGCCGGTTCCAATTCCACAGAAGGCGACATGGATCGTGGCGTGGGCAAACTGCCGTTCTTTGATGGGACGAACTATGCGTATTGGAAGATACGCATGTCGGCCTATCTTCAGAGCATGGGCTCTTCTATTTGGGAGATTTGCAACAGGGACGATTACGTTGTCTTGGCTGCTCGTGTTACTCAGCTTCAGATGGATGAGCACGATGCCAATAGCCGAGCACGTAACGCTCTCTTCTCCTGTTTGAGCATGTCTGAGTTTGATCGCGTTTCTCACCTCCCCATGGCTCGTGAGATTTGGGCGACCCTCATGAGTTTCCATGAGGGAACCTCTCAAGTCAAATCTCGTCTCTATGAGTCGCACAAGCAGGAGTACGAGAACTTTCGACACATGCCTGGTGAGAGCATAGAGAGTTTATTCGCTCGCTTTCAGGTCATTGTCAACAAGATGAGAGCGAACAAGGAGCTGTTGCCTTTTGACGATCATGAGAGGGCTTTGAAGCTTTTGCACACTCTTGATCGGTCAGTGTGGGACTCAAAGGTCCAGACGATCATCGAATCGTCTAACTATGAGACCCTCACTTGCGATGAGCTCTTTAGTAAGCTCAAGTCTAGTGAGATTGACGCCATGTCGAGGGCTTCTTATGAAAATCCTTCTGGCCCGACTATGGCTTTGGTTTCTGGCTCTTCTGCTAACCCCTCTGGTGGCTTTGCTCTTTCATCTCTCTTTTTTGTCACAGAGGACCAGCTGGAGTCTTTAGGGGATGACGAGCTGGCGATGCTCGCCAACCGGTTCTCGCAGTTCCACAACAACCGCATGAACCGTCGCCGCGGAGGAGGATGCTCAGGATGCTATGAGTGCGGCAACCCCGACCACTTCATCGCCAACTGTCCCAAGAAGAAGTACTCATCTAGGAAGGGCGATCATGGGCACAAGTACGACTCTGGCAAGGGCAAGGAGAAGTACGTCCCCGCGAGGCACAAGCGGAGGGGCGGCTTCGACAAGGAGTACATCAAGAAGAAGTACTTGGAGAAGGCCCAGGCTGAGCAGCGTGCGTTCTTCACCACGCTCAGCGACGTCGACGGCTCGGATGACGACTCCGCTTGCTCAAGCGACGACGAGTCCGAGAAGAAGAAGAGGATCGAGGACAAGCGGAACGGTCTCTACTTCTTCGCCGACGACGACGGCCTCTGCACCATGGCCCTCGGCAAGGAGGTCGACGGCGAGCTGGTGAACTCCCCTCGGAACGACGACGACGACACCTCCCAGGTATCTCTGACCCACGATGAGCTTTCCGCTGAGGTCGAGAAACATACTGCCACACTCCTTAGTCAAGATAAGTTGCTTAGGCGAGCCGCTAGAGAGCGCTAGGAGTTTAGGCAGAAGTGGGAGGACACGGTGAAGCAGGGGCGGATCTACAAGGGGGGCTGGGTGGGCTCCAGCCCCCCCTAAAGCTTGTACATCAATGTAAAATTAGAGATAATTAGAGAAAAAATTAGTAGAGAAAAGAAGGAAAAATAAAGAAATAGAGGTAGAAGAAGAGATCAGCCCCTCCTTTGATCGTGTTCTGCATCCGCAGTGGCGGTGAAGGAGCTTGAGTTTGCAAAATCCACCGTGGTCGTTTCTAAGGAGGTGGAGTGTGAGATGTGCACCACGCACATGACTGACCTTCTCACTTTGAGAGGTAAGTATGCTGCGTTGGTAGGAGAGGTAGATGAGCTGAAGGCTAGACCCTCGCTGTTGGGTGCATGCAAGACTTGTCCTGTCTTGCAATCCGAGTTGGCAGAGAAGAATGCCAAGATTGAGTCTTTAGAGAAGGCCAGCTCGGGTAGCACTTGTGTCACTGGGTGTGCTTTGTGTGAGGGTTTGGAGATGGAGATTGTCAATGTGAAGCATGGCAAGATGCAAACCGAGGAGGAAAACACATACCTTCGGACCATCTTGTCATGGGTCTCTTGTAGTGAGCCGCAGCTCGGGATGATGATCTCCTAATTCAAGCGAGCTGCTGGAGGTCCCGGTATAGGCTTTGCTCAGGGCGTTGATCTTTCTACTTTTGGGAAGATTGGAGAGTCGAGTGGTCTGAACCTGAGTGAGAAGCCCAACTCCACCACTACTCCCAAACTTACAAAGCTTCCACCCAAAGAGCCTCTCAAGCCTAACACCAAGGATGGGGTGTTTGAAGAACCTCCACGAGCTCCACCCAAGAACCAGCAGTGGGCTCCCAAACCAAACCACCTCAAGAACAAGCTTGATACAATGCCACCTATCCAGGAGGAGCTTATGCCACAGAAGGGCAAAGTGATCCATACCCACAACCGTGTGTACCAACAACCCCCTATGAGAGCGGTGAGGTACCATTGTGAGCATTGTGGGAGAGATGGACACTTGAGTGAGTTTTGCTTTCGGCGCAAGAGGGAGGAGCGCCGTGCAAGAGAGATGAACAACCCAGACATGTACCATCCTTTCCATGATGTACATGTGCCGAATGTTCAGCGGAGAGCTCCGACGAGAGCTGCTAGGCCTAGAGGTGCAGCACCTCAAGGTCCTAGGCGTCAGGGAGGTCGTGCCCGATGGGAGCCTACAGTTGTGGGCTATGGACCCCGTGGCGGTGGCTTTGTAGTTGAGCGCTTTCCCCCACCGCGTTTTGAGTATCGCGGTGAGCGTTCTTTTCCCATCGGACCACGTTTTCCTCAGCGTGGTGATCGCTCCACTCGTAGACGCACTAGGAATGGTTTTTCTGCTAACCGTTCTTTTGAGCAGTCAGCCCAACACTGGTTTTCCCCTTACTTCACTAACCCCAGTGTTGGACCGTATGCTCACCCTATGTCTTTTTATTGATGTAGGTAAAACGATTGAAGAACATTTGGTTGGTGGATTCCGGTTGTTCGAGGCACATGACCGGAAATGCCAAATGGTTCTCCAGTCTTAGTCCGGTCGCCGGAAAGGAGTTTATCACCTTCGGCGACAATAGCAAAGGTAAGGTGTTGTCTCGCGGGTCGGTGCGGGTTAATGAGCACTTTGTGTTGCGCGATGTTGCTCTTGTTTCTAACCTGCATTTTAACCTTCTTTCTGTTTTGCAACTTTTTGATGATGACTATGAGATTCATTTTAAACCGAATCTCAGTCGCATTTTGGATCCTCAGGGCAATCTTGTTTGTTTGATTTCGCCCTTTGGAAAAGTCTTTCGTGTGAATTTCTCGGAGTCCTTTGGCATTTCTCGTTGTCTTCTGGCTAGACCTTCCTCCTCTGATCTTTGGAAGTGGCATAGGAGGCTCGGTCATTTAAGCTTCGACTTGCTTGCAAGACTTAGTTCACTTGGCCTAATCCGAGGATTGCCCAAGTTGTCCATGGAGAAGGATCTTGTTTGCCATTCTTGTAGACATGGGAAGATGGTTGCCGCTCCCCACCATCCAGTGACTCAGGTCATGACTAAGCGCCCTGGAGAGCTTTTACATATGGACCTTGTTGGTCCGGCTCGGGTGAGCTCGGTTGGGGGAAGTGGTATGTGCTTGTTGTTGTTGATGACTTCTCGAGATATTCGTGGGTCTTCTTTTTAGCTGAGAAGACCGAGACTTTCTCCTTTGCTCGCAATCTGATTTTACGTCTTCAGAACGAGTTCCCTTTGAACTCGATGCGAGCTATTAGGAGTGATAATGGTTCCGAATTCAAAAATTTGGATTTTGAGAAGTTTTGTAACCGCTTGGGTTTGGAGCATCAATTTTCTTCCCCCTACACACCGCCCCAAAATGGTGTTGTAGAGAGGAAGAATCGGACCCTTGTTGAGATGGCCAGGACGATGCTCGATGAGCATAGGACTCCTAGGCGCTATTGGGCCGAAGCTATGAACACTGCATGCTACATTTCAAATCGCATTTTTCTGAGAGCTTTCTTGAAAAAGACTTCTTATGAGTTGCGTTTTGGTAGACATCCCAAGGTGAGTTATTTTAGAGTCTTCGGTTGCCACTGTTTTATATTGAAGAAAGGCAACCTAGACAAATTTGAGTCTCGTTCTTCTGACGGTGTGTTTTTGGGTTATGGCACTCACACTCGCGCTTATCGTGTACTTAACCTTGACACTAACCGAGTCATGGAGACATCTGATGTCACCTTCGACGAGACCATGGTTTGTCCTTCTTCTCGTTTTGAGCATGCAGGTGATCATGAGGTTGGTGAACCTCTTTTCGATGATGAGGACGAGGATGCTGAAGGCATAGATGACCCAGCATCGCCTCCACATGTTGTGCCGCAAAGAGCGGCTTCTACAATGACTCACGGCCCCGATACCTCTTCTTCCTGGGGGCCGTGGGATCCGCCACCCCGAGCAGTACCTTTTGTACCCGGGGAGGCACCAGCTGCTGTTGAGGGGGAGATCACGTCTACTCGGGAGGCGCCAAGACACATCCAGTGCCAGCACCCTCCTCAGCAGATGATCGGCAACATCGACGAACGTGTCACTCGGTCCAGGTCACAGCAAATTTCTCACTTTGCTCATTCTGCTTTTGTTGCTAATTTTGAGCCCCGAGATGTTGGACACGCTTTGACGGATCCAGATTGGGTCAATGCCATGCATTAGGAGTTAGAAAATTTTGAGCGAAATCGGGTTTGGGTTCTAGTTCCACCTCCTCCAGACTGTAAGCCTATTGGGACAAAATGGGTTTTCAAAAACAAGCAAGGAGAGGATGGGCACGTTGTTAGAAATAAGGCCAGGCTTGTAGCAAAAGGCTATAGTCAGAAGGAGGGGATAGACTATGAGGAGACTTTTGCTCCAGTAGGTCGTTTGGAGGCTATTAGGATACTCTTGGCTTTTGCTGCATCCAAAGATTTAAACTTTTTTAAATGGATGTCAAGAGTGCCTTCTTAAATGGCTACATAGAAGAAGAGGTTTATGTTGAGCAACCCCCTGGTTTTGAAAATCCCAAGTTTCCAAACCATGTTTTTAAACTTCACAAAGCTTTATATGGTTTGAAACAAGCCCCTAGAGCCTGGTATGATAGGTTGAAAACCTTTTTGCTCGCTAAGGGTTTTAAAATGGGATGTGTAGATAAAACGCTCTTTCTCCTCAAGCAAGGCAAAGACACTCTCTTGGTCCAGATTTATGTGGATGATATCATTTTCGCTGGTTCTTCTCACGCCTTGGTTGCCAAGTTTGCAGATACTATGAGCAGGGAGTTCGAGATGAGCATGATGGGCGAATTGACATTCTTTCTCGGGTTGCAAATTAAGCAATCCCGAGAGGGAACATTTGTGCACCAGGGCAAGTACACCAAGTACTTGCTGAAGCGGTTCGATATGGGTGAGGCCAAGCCTCTTCCAACACCCATGTCGACGACGACTGCCCTGGATGCGGACAAGGATGGAGAAGCAGTGGACCAGAAGGAGTACCGAAGCATGATCGGGTCGCTCCTCTACCTGACGGCGACACGCCCGGACATCCAGTTCGCGGTGTGTCTGTGTGCGCGCTTTCAGGCGTCGCCGCGTACTTCTCACCGTCAGGCGGTGAAGCGGATTTTCAGGTACCTTCGTTTCACACCTGAGTTCGGGATTTGGAATTCTGCTTCCTCCACCCTCTCCCTTTGCGGTTATTCGGATGCCGATTTTGCTGGTTGCCGTATTGAGCACAAGTCCACTTCTGGGACTTGCCAGTTTATTGGTTCTTCTCTTGTGTCGTGGTCTTCTCGCAAGCAGTCTAGTGTCGCTCAGTCTACTACAGAGGCAGAATATGTTGCTGCGGCTAGTTGCTGTTCCCAGTTGCTTTGGATGATGGCCACTTTGCGTGATTTTGGTCTGAGCTTTACTCGTGTTCCTTTGCTTTGTGACAGCACGAGTGCTATTAGCGTTGCTAAGAACCCCGTGCTTCACTCGAAGACCAAACACATTGATGTGCGCTTTCATTTTTTGCGTGACCACCAGGAGAAGGGTGATATCGACCTTCGCCATGTCGATACTCATCATCAGTTGGCAGATATTTTCACCAAGCCTTTAGACGAATCAACCTTTAATCGGTTGAGGGGTGAGCTTGGTGTGTGTTTTCCCTTTTAGATGGGGGAAACATTTTGGATCTTGTATAATAGACTGACTCTTTTCGTTTGTCTTTCTTTTCTTTTGCATTTTAGCATACGCATTTACATTCTGAGCTTCATGTTTATAATCACTAGAATGTAACTATGCTCTATGTAGTATGCTCTGATGCTTGTAGCTTATGCTCTCTATGATCACTAGTACATGTTGTGAGCTGAGCTATTTTGGAATGGTGAATTTGCTTAATGTACATAAAATCTGAAAATGTTCACCATTGAGATATGCAACTAGCATGTGTAGGATGTGTTGAGTTCACTCGTGCTTTTCATATATGCTAGGTTGCTATGTCTCTAGTTCTGAGTCATTCACTTGCTTGGTCTGTTCATATCCTGTTTAAAATTTGAACCAAGTTTTAGTGAATTGAAAAGATCGAGATGGGATTGCTTGTCAACACATCACGGTATCGAGACTGTTTCTCATTGCACTATGAGTTAAACTTGAGCCGTGTAGTGTATGACCGAAACCGTAGCTTTAAGCTTCTGATTGCTTCGGCATAGGCTTCGCTTGGTTGAAAAGTTAGGCAAAGATAAGCTTTCAACCTCTCGCAATCACATGCTGAATTTGAACTTGTGAAACTTCACCGCTGCAACTCCGATCTAAAACTGAAATCACAAGTGTATGTTTCATTCTATAGCATGATGATTGAACTTTGCTACGGGTAGTTCACCTTGTATACATGTTTAGCACTTGTTCGGATTCCTGTCTATACATGTTTAGTACTATTTTGATGGTGAATACCTTTTGACTCAAAACTGTTCATTTTGCTCATATGTTCATATTTCGTATTCGGTGATCAGTTTGAGCCCTTGCTATTTGAGTACCTAGTTGTGTCATTGGAGGTATACTGTTTAGAGCATCTTTGCACTCTTTTGACTATATGCCTGAAGCTGCTAACTTGCATTTTGACTCATATGCATTCTGGAAGGGGGACTTCTTTGCTCGTTTGCCTGTTGGTGCCTTTTCTTGATAAGTACATTTTCATCTAAGGGGGAGAAAAATGACAAATCATGTGCTCTCCGATCGGTTGACTAAGGGGGAGAAAATTTTGCACATCATTTGCTTCCTGTGTTCAACTAAGGGGGAGTTTTCCTTGGTTGCTTGCACTATTCGAGGGGGAGTTTGCTCCGATCGGTTGACTAAGGGGGAGAAAATTTTGCACATCATATGCTTCCTGTGTTCAACTAAGGGGGAGTTTTCCTTGGTTGCTTGCACTATTCGAGGGGGAGTTTGCTAGTTGTGTTGAGCCTTCGCCTCTGTTTTGAGGGACTAGCAAACATCTTTCAGGACATTTGATTTCGATTGGTTCGAAGCATGTTTTGGTATGGAGCGAGCTTTCTTTGCTAGTTGTGTTGAGCCTCTGTGCCTCTTTCTTGAGGGACTAGCATTTGCTTCGATTTCTCATTTGGTGACGAGCTCTTTTTCTGGAGTTTTTCAATTGGTATTTGCTAGCGGTGTTGAGCCTGTTCTACCTCTTCTTGAGGGCTAGCTTTGCTTTGCTTGGTCGCGTTGAGCCGTTGCCCATATCTTTGGGGATCAAGTTTTCTAGCTCTTTTCACTTGACCTTCTTCGGCTTTGCTATGCTTTTGGGTCATTTGGTCGAGTTCTCTCTTCTCCTTCTTCCTTCCTTCTGTCATTATGATTTGTGTGAGTAGTTTACAATGCACTCATCAAGGGGGAGATTGCGGATACATGGGTGTATGCCAAGTATCGGTGTGATGAGTGATTGTCAACGGGTTTGATCGCAGGTTCTTTAGCTTGTGTTGTGCAGGTGTCGAGCCCAGAGACAGTGATCGAAGGTGAGGTGAAGGTCAAGTAGAGACGTGCCGTGCCGATGGACCGGGAGCGGTGAAGGGCGGACGTGAGGCTTGGACTGAGGGACCGGAGGGCCTGAGGATCAGCTGTGGTGGCTGGCAGCCTAGGACAGCGACGAGCGGAGACTTGCAGGGCACCGTGTTGCTCAGGTCGAGGATTTGGGGACACGTGTCAGTGGACGGGGTGCACGGGATGTGCATCCCATCTACAGCTTTGGTTTGGTGGTAGAGCCAGGGAAAAACCATCGGGTGGACGGTTTCCAGGTTTGGGCCTCAAAACCTGGGTGCAGATGGTTTTCGAGTTTGGCCACAAAACTCGGGCTCAGGACAGTTTCCAGGTTTGGGCCTCAAAACCTGGGCGCTGAGGGTTTGCTGAGTTTGGCCTCAAAACTCAGAAGCTGGTGGGCTGGTTTCCCGGTTTGGGCCTCAAAACCGGGGGTTGGCTGGAAAAGGGTGGTTTCCCGGTTTGGGCCACAAAACCGGGGGTGCAGAGCGAGGACGGCACATGGCGGCAATCGGGAGGTTGCGTCGAGGCAACACTATGAGTTGTGCGGGCGTGGCCGTCAGATCCACCTACCACCGAGTTGGTCCAGAATAACCTTAGGGTTTAGCTGGTTCGCTCTGTAAGTAGTTAGGGGTAGAGTGGGAATTAGGAATAGTTTAGAATTAGAATAAGTAGGGGGAGACACCCACCTCCCCATCTATCTCAGTCATTTGCTATTTTGCTCCTAGGTTTTCCTGCTCTCCCTCTCACCTGCTGTAGCGAACCTGAGATCCACAGAGAAGAGAACAATACCTCTGTGCTCGTGAGATTTTGAGGAAGTGAGACCGTAATCTCACTATTGTAGTGTGTGGTAGCCAGACGGTTGCAATTCGTGGTTGTGATTTGCGATTTGTTCGTGTTCTTCGCGAAATCCTTTTTCTCCACGTTTTTCCCATCGCTCGATCTCTTTGCTCAGTTCATCTTTTGCAAATCTGTTTGAACCAAGTTGTCCTAGGTCGTGAGGCACTTCTTTCCACCGAAGGAATTCACCTCTAACCTCACGGTCTAGGAGATCGAACGATTTTCGTGTTGGATCGGTTTTTGCTCCATTGCCCCAATTTCTTCCAATTCCTCGATTTAGAGTTAGGTTCGAGCCATGATTCCCATGGGATAGCTCACTAACATCCTTGGAATTCCTCACACCAAGTCTAAGCCTTAGTGCTTTTGATTCGGAGGAGATCGAGTGGATTTCACGGAAGAACTGCACTGCGTCAGGGGCATCGGACGCTCGAGTTTGTAGCATCGGACGCTGACCCCTTTGGCATCGGAGGCTCCGTTGCCACGTGTCAGGATCTGACATTTTCTAAAGAGCATCGGACGCTACCACCGGATGCTCCATTGTGCATCGGACGCGCCGGAGTGTGACCATCGGACGCTTAGAGTTCACTGTTCACAGCATCCGATGCATATGCAGTAAGGTTTCTGAGGGGCACTGTTTGCATCGGACGCGTCCGACGCTTGGGCATCGGACGCAGGCCAGCGTCCGATGCTGGTGATTCAGCACAGTTTTGTCAGCCGTTCGTTCATCCGTTCTCGGAATTGGTTTTGGGTTTTTGCGTTGGCTTTCTAGAGTTGTGTAGTGTCCCACTGTGCTTCTTGGAAGTATCCACCCTACATCTAGGGTCGTGGACATTAGCAAGCTCTAGGGTTTGTCTTTCGGGGTGACTCTCGGGACAGTGGCTACTAGTTTCCGAAAGGAAATTTTGAAGCTCCCATTCACCCCCCTCTGGTCGCTTTCTGGTTGCTTCTCGATCCTTCAGAAGCTCAGGAATAAATGGCTGCCAGGATAGAATGAGAGGAGGGGCGCCTCTCTTATTTATAGCCTAAGAACAATAGTCCCCTTCTACCCCTAGATACAAGAGCGAAGCAGCCAACCCTAGGGGTATCCCGGTCCAACTCTGCGAAGTAGTGATCCGACGGCCACACGCCTTCCTCATCCTTAGCTTCGCCTTGACGCAAGCCTCAGGATGCCGCCACGTGCTATCCTATCGACCGCCGTGCCTTCCTCGTGGATAGCTTCGCCGCCGCGCCAGCCTCTCCATGCCGCCACGCGTCGACCGTCCTTTTTCGACCTCCCCCGGTTTTGAGGCTAAAACCGAGAAACCTGTCCTCCGGCTGAGTTTTGTGGCCCAAACTTAGAAACCAGCCAGCCCAGGTTTTGAGGCCCAAACCTGGAAACTGTCCACGCTGAGTTTTGAGGCCCAAACTCGTAAACCTGCCACCCCGAGTTTTGAGGCCCAAACTCGGAAACTGTCGAGGGTAGTTTTTTGAGGCTCAACTTCCAAACTCATGTCGTAGACGGGATGTGGTTCGCACACCCTGAGTTCCAGCACTGATGCCGCAGCATATCCAGCGTCCATGCCGGGCACAGTGCATTCGCCTTCCTTCTCGGCCTCCCGCCAAGTGTCACGACACCATCCCGACTCGGCCGATGCACCGTACATCCCCATGTGCTCTTGCTTGTCGATGCCACATGCTAGCTACCACAGCTGGTCCTCAGGTCTCCCGGTCTGTCAGTCCAAGCCTCACGTCCGCCCTTCACCGCTCCCGGTCCGTCGGCACGACACATCTCTACTTGACCTTCACCTCACCTTCGACCACTGTCTCCGAGCTCCACACCTGCACATCAACACAACTAAGAGACATGTTGCCCGTTGACCGATCACTCATCACTCAGGAAGGGAACAACAAGGGCACATATCAACCTTGTGTTCACAATCTCCCCCTTGATGAGTGCATCGTCAACTCATAGTAATCGTAATAAAAAATAAAAAGAAAGAAGAAGTAGATAGAAGGAGAAAGCTCATCCTAGATGTCCAAAAGCCAAGAGAAAGGCTGAAGAAGAACAAATCGAGATAAGCAAGACTTGGTCCCCAAAGACATGGGCAACGGTTCGACACAACCAAGCAAAGGATCGGAGCAACAACTCATCAAAGAGCAAAACTCGATCAAAACTGAGTGAAAGACTTGGTTCCCAAAGACATGGGCAACGGCTCGACGCAACCAAGTCAAGATCAAGCTAGTCCTCAAGAAGAGGCAGAAAGGGCTCAACACCACTAGCTAAAAGCTCGACACCGAATGAAGACTACATAAAAGGCAACCACTGCTAGTCCCTCAAGATAGAGGCACAAAGGCTCAACACAACTAGCAGTAAGCTCGATACCAATCAAGAAGCACCAAAAAATGGTGAAAACAGCTAGTCCCTCAAGACAGAGGCACAAAGACTCGACACAACTAGCTGAAAGATCGATACCAAATGAAAACTGACTCGGAGCAAAGCAGAAAAACTCCCCCTCACTCAAGGAACTCCCCCTCAGCAAGTGAAGCATAAATCGCAAATTGTCACCACATCAAGACATACTCCCCCTTGGAAAAATTCTCCCCCTTGGGGGCAATTTGCAATCAAAAGAGAAGGAAACGAGTTCAATCAAGAGAAAACAGAGCTAAGTTGTGCCTATCAGAGTCAAGCAAATGCATATGAGTCAAAAAATGCATGTTAGCAGCTTCAGGTATATAATCGATAGAGTGAATGAATGCTCTAAAGAGTGCTGATCCGACTTCTAAGCAACAAGCAAAAGTTCTAGCAAGGACTCAAACTGATCACCAAATACGAAATATGAATGCATAAGCCAGGTGAGCAGTTTTAAGCCATTCAGAAAGAGGTTTCACCATCAAAATAGCACTGAACATGTATAGACAGGAAGTCAAACAAGTGCTAAACATGTATACAAGGTGAACTACCCCTAGCAAAGTTCAATTATCATGCTATAGAATGAAACATAGACTTGTGTTTTTAGATTTCATCGAAGAATTTGTAGCGGTCATTAACACAAGTTTAAGTTTAGCATGTGATTGCGAGAGGTTGAAAGCTTGTCATTGCCTATCTTTTCAACCGAGCTAAGCCTATGCATATGCAATCAGAAGCTTAAAACATCAGTTTCGGTCTTACACTACACGGCTCAAGTTTAACTCAATGTGCAATGAGAAACAGTCTTGATATCATGATGTGCTGACAAAGCAATCCCATCTCGATCTTTTCAATTCTCTAAAACTTGGTTCATTTTAAGCAGAATATGAACAGTCCAAGCAAGTGAAAGACTCAGAACTAGAGACATAGCAACCTAGCATATATGTATAACATAAGTAACATCAACACAATCTACACATGCTAGTTGCCAATCTCAATGGTGAACATGTATGAAGTTTTAAGTTCATTAAGCATGTTCATCATTCTGAAAAATAGCTTAGCTCACAACATGTATCAGTGATCAAAGAGAGCCTAAGCTACAAGCATCATCATATATCATCGAAGCATACACTAATCAGAGCATAAGTTCATTCTAAGGAATATAGACATGAAGCTCGAAAATGCAAGATGTATACATGATGAAATGCATGCAGAAGTCAGTATCGGAGCAAAACAAGACTAAACAAACTCAAGACCCAAAACAAAAAGGGATCAGAAAGTCAGTCTATAGTACATCAAACAAAATGCTTCCCTCATCTAAAAGGGGAAACACACACCAATCTCACCTCTCAACCTAGCAAAAGTTGACAGATCCAAAGGCTTGGTGAAAATATCTGCAACCTGGTTATGAGTGTCTACATGCCTAAGATCAATGTCGCCTTTTTCGTAGTGATCACGAAGAAAGTGAAAGCGAACATCGATGTGCTTGGTCTTGGAGTGAAGAACGGGGTTCTTTGCTACACTAATGGCAGAAGTGCTATCGCAAAGCAAAGGGACCCGACTGAAATCTAGACCATAATCATGCAATGCAGCAACCATCCATAAAAGCTGCAAAGCACAAGAAGCAGCGACAACATACTCGGCTTCCGTAGTAGACTGTGAAGGACCGAAAGTGCTACCAGAAAGCGACCAGAGGGGGGGGTGAATGGGAGCTTCAAATTTCTTTTTAGAAACTTGTCGCCACTATCCCGAGAATCAACCCCAAAAGCAAAACTAGAGCTTGTGAGTGTCCACGATCCTAGATGTAGGGTGGATGCTTCCAAGAAGCACAGCGGGACACAACACAACCCTAGAAACCCAACGCAAAAGACGGAAACCAAAACCGACAACAGACAAAAAACCACGAACGAAAACGTGTTGAAGACACAACATCGGACGCTGGCCTGCGTCCGATGGTCAGGCACCAGACGCGTCCGATGCAAAAAGACCCTGTCTGGAACCTTACTGGACAGGCATCGGACGCTGGCTACAGTGAAACCCTAGCGTCCGATGCTCAACCTCCGGACGCGTCCGATGGCACCGGACGGTCCGATGATGAGCGTCCGATCCTCCTTGATAATGGAATAGAAGAAGGAAGAAGAAGGAGAGAGAACTCGACCAAATGACCCAAAAGCATAGCAAAGCCGAAGAAGGTCAAGTGGAAGGAGCAAGACAACTTGGTCCCCAAAGACATGGGCAACGGCTCGATGCAACCAAGCAAAGCAAAATCTAGCCCTCAAGAAGAGGTAGAACAAGCTCAACACCGCTAGCAGGAAAACTCGATACCAATCGAAAAATCAATTGAAATTCAAGCCAAAATAGAGCTAGCCCTCAAGAGGAGGCAGAACGGGCTCAACACCGCTAGCAAGAAAACTTGATACCAATTGAAGAATACCAACTGAAGAGCAGAAAAGCTCGATACCAGTTGAGTAACACATCCACAAAGCAAAACTGCTAGTCCCTCAAGATAGAGGCACAGAGGCTCAAAGCAACTAGCATAAAATCGCTCCATACCAATTGAAAAACTCCATAAATACATCAAGCGAGCAACTCCCCCTCCAATAGTGCACACAACTAGGATATGATATGATTTCCCCCCCTTATGATTTGGCAATAATTTCTCCCCCTTAGTTGATAATGCACTGTCAAACAAATTTCTCCCTTCCAAAATGCATATGAGTCAAAAATGCAAGTTAGCAGCTTCAGGAGTATAGTCAATTGAATGAAAAGATGCTCTACACAGTCCAGATTTGATGACTTAACAAGAGGCATACATGCCAGCAAAGGCTCAAACTGATCACCAAATACGAAATATGAACAAATGAGCAAAGTGAGTAGTTTTAGCCAAAAAGCATTCACCATCAAAATGGCACTAAACATGTATGGACATGAAGTCAAACTAGTGCTAAACAAGTATATAAGGTGGACTACCCCTAGCAAAGTTCAATCATCATGCTGCAGAATGAAACATATACTTGTGTTTTCAGATTTTATCGGAGTTGCAGCAGTGAAATTACACAAGTTCAGAATTCAGCATATGATTGCGAGAGGTTGAAAACTTGTCATTGCCTAACTTTTCAACAGAGCTAAGCCTATGCATATGCAATCAGAAGATTAAAGCGTCGGTTTCGGTCATACACTACACGGCTCAAGTTTAACTCAAAGTGCAATGAGAAACAGTCTCGATACCGTGATGTGTTGACAAGCAATCCCATCTCGATCTTTTCTATTCACTTAAAAACTTGGTTCAATTTTATGATAGAATATGATCATACCAAGCAAGTAAATGACTCAGAACTAGAGACATAGCAACCTAGCATATATGAAAAGCACGAGTGAATTCAACACATCCTATACATGCTAGTTGCATATCTCAATGGTGAACAATTTCAAGTTTTATGTTCATTAAGCAAGTTCACTATTTACAAAATAGCTCAGCTCACAACATGTATCAGTGATCAGAAAGAGCATAAGCTACAAGCATCATCATATATCATCGGAGCATACTAGATAAAGCATAATCATATTCCAAAGATTATATACATGAAGCTCAGAAAGTAAAGATGCATGATGAAATGCAAAGACTGACCTATCAGAAACATGAACAAACAAAAGAAAAAGAGTCAGTCTATGATACAATAACCAAAATGTTTCCCCTGTCTAAAAGGGGAAACACACACCAAGCTCACCTCTCAACCTATTAAAAGTAGATTGGTCCAAAGGCTTGGTAAAAATTCCAGCCAACTGATGATGAGTATCAACATGGCGAAGGTCGATGTCACCCTTCTCATAGTGGTCTCGCAAGAAATAAATGCGCACATCAATGTGTTTGGTCTTAGAATGCAGCACGGGGTTCTTAGCAACGCTAATTGCACTCGTGCTGTCACAAAGCAAAGGAACGCGAGAAAAGCTTAGACCAAAATCACACAAAGTGGCCATCATCCAAAGCAACTGAGAACAACAGCTAGCCGCAACAACATACTCAGCCTCTGTGGTAGACTGGGCGACACTAGACTGCTTGCGAGAAGACCAAAATACAAGAGAAGAGCCAATAAACCGATAAGTCCCAGAAGTGGACTTGCGATCAAGTCGGCAACCAGCAAAATCGGCATCAGAATAACCACAAAGGGAGAGGGTGGAGGAAGCTGAATACCAAATCTCAAACTCTGGAGTGAAGCATAAGTAACTCATAATGCGCTTGACCGCCTGACGGTGAGAGGTGCGCGGCGACGACTGTAATCGTGCGCAAAGACACACCGCAAACTGGATGTCCGGGCATGTCGCCGTCAGGTACAGTAGCGACCCAATCATACTCCGGTACTCCTTCTGGTCCACAGCTTCTCCATCCTTGTCCACATCCAGGGCTGTCGTGGTCGACATGGGTGTTGGAAGAGGCTTGGCCTCACCCATATCGAACTTCTTCAAAATGTCCTCGGTGTACTTTCCCTGGTGCACAAACGTCCCCTCTTGGGATTGCTTAATTTGCAACCCGAGAAAGAATGTCAACTCGCCCATCATGCTCATCTCAAACTCCTTGCTCATAAGATCTGCAAACTTGGCAACCAAAGCGTGAGAAGAACCACCGAAAATGATATCATCCACGTAAATCTGAACCAAGAGTGTGTCTTTGTCTTACTTGAGGAGAAAAAGCGTTTTATCCACACATCCCATTTTAAAACCCTTAGCAAGCAAAAAGGTTTTCAACCTATCATACCAGGCTCTAGGGGCTTGTTTCAAACCATATAAAGCTTTGTGAAGTTTAAAAGCATGGTTCGGAAACTTGGGATTTTCAAAACCGGGGGTTGTTTCACATACACCTCTTCTTCTATGTAGCCGTTTAAGAAGGCACTCTTGACATCCATTTGAAAAAGTTTAAATCCTTTGGATGCAGCAAAAGCCAAGAGTTTCCTAATTGCCTCCAAACGTGCTACAGGAGCAAAAGTCTCCTCATAGTCTATCCCCTCCTTCTAACTATACCCTTGGGCTACAAGTCTGGCCTTGTTTCTCACAATGTGGCCATCTTCTCCTTGTTTGTTTTTGAAAACCCATTTTGTACCAATAGGGTGACACACAGGAGGAGGTGGAACCAAAACCCAAACCCGATTTCTTTCAAAATTTTCTAACTCCTCATGCATGGCATTGACCCAATCCGGATCAGATAAAGCGTGTCCAACATCTCGGGGTTCAAAATCAGCAACAAATGCAGAATGAGCAAAGTGAGAGATTTGTTGTGACCTTGACCAAGTGACACGTTCGTCGATGCTGCCGATCATCTGTTGAGGCGGGTGTTGGTGCTCAATATGTCGTGGCGCCTCCCGATCTAAAGAAACCTCCCCCTCAACAGCAGCTGATGCCTCTTCGGGTACAAAAGATACAGCCCGATGTGGCGGATCCCACGACCCCCAAGTAGTCGACGAAAAGGGGTTGGGGCTGTGAGTCATCGTAGTAGAAGCCGATCCAATCGACACAACAGTTGGAGGTGGTGCTGGATCACCAGTGCCTTCAGCATCCTCGTCCTCATCATCAAAAAGAGGCTCTCCAACCTCGTGATCACCTGCACGCTCAAATCTAGTAGAAGGACAAACCATGGTCTCGTCGAAGGTGACATCGGATGTCTCCATGACTCGGTTAGTATCAAGGTTAAGTACACGATATGCACGAGTATGAGTGCCATAACCCAAAAATACACCGTCAGAAGAACGAGACTCAAACTTGTCCAAATTGCCCTTTTTGAGTATAAAACAATGGCAACCAAACACTCTAAAGTAACTCACTTTGGGTTGTCTTCCAAAACGCAACTCATAAGAAGTCTTCTTCAAGAAAGCTCGGAGAAAAATGCGATTGGAAATATAGCATGCATTGTTCATAGCTTCGGCCCAATATCGCCTAGGAGTCCTATGCTCATCGAGCATCGTCTTGGCCATCTCAACAAGGGTCCGATTCTTCCTCTCTACAACACCATTTTGTGGAGGTGTGTAGGGGGAAGAAAACTGATGCTCTAAACCCAAAGAGTTATAGAACTTCTCAAAATCCGAATTCTTAAACTCGGAACCATTATCACTACGGATAGCTCGCATCGAGTTCATAGGGAACTCATTCTGAAGATGCAAAATTAGATTGCGAGCAAAAGAGAAAGTCTCAGTCTTTTCAGTCAAAAAGAAGACCCACGAATATCTCAAAAAATCGTCAACAACAACTAATACATACCACTTCCCCCTAACCGAGCTCACCCGAGCCGGACCAACAAGATCCATATGTAAAAGCTCTCCAGGGCGCTTAGTCATAACCTGAGTCACTGGATGGTGGGGAGCGGCAACCATCTTCCCATGTCTACAAGAATGGCAAATAAGATCCTTCTCCATGCACAACTTGGGCAATCCTCGGATTAGGCCAAGTGAGCTAAGCCTTGCAAGCAAGTCGAAGCTCAGGTGACCAAGTCTCCGATGCCACTTCCAAAGATCAGAGGAGGAAGGTCCAGCCAAAAGACAACGAGAAATTCCAAAGGACTCTGAGAAATTCGCATGAAAGACTTTCCCAAAGGGCGAAATCAAACATACAAGATTGCCCTGGATCTAAAATACGACTGACATTTGGTTTAAAACGAATCTCATAGTCATCATCGAAAAGTTGCGAAACAGAAAGAAGGTTGAAATGCAAGTTAGAAACAAGAGCAACATCACGCAACACAAAATGCTCATTAAATCGCACCGACCCACGAGACAAGACTTTACCTTTGCTATTATCGGCGAAGGTGATAAACTCCTTTCCGGCAACAGGACTAAGACTAGAGAACCACTTGGCGTTTTCGGTCATGTGCCTTGAACAACCGGAATCCACCAACCAAATGTCCTCCAATCGTTTTACCTACATCAATAAAAACATAGGGTGAGCATACGGTCCAACACTGGGGTGAGTGAAATAGGAAGAATACTAGTGTTGGGCCGGCTGCTCAAAAGAACGGTTAGTAGAAAAACCATTCCTAGCACGCCTACGGGGAAAGAAATCACCACGCACAGGAAAATGTGGTCCGCTAAGGAAAGAGCGTCCATCGCGATACTCAAAACGCGGTGGAGGGAAACGCTCAACAAAGCCACCGCCACGGGGTCCATATCCGGCAAAACCAGGATCCCACCAGGCAACACCTCCCTGAGGCCTAGGACCTTGAGGCATTGGACCTCTAGGCCTAGCAGCTCTCCTCTGAACATTTGGCACATGTACATCATGGAAAGAATGGTACATGTCCGCATTGTTCATCTCCCTGGCACGACGCTCCTCTCTGTTGCGCCGAAAGCAAAACTCCCTCAAGTGTCCATCTCTCCCACAGTGCTCACAATGGTACCTCACCGCTCTCATAGGGGGTTGTTGGTACTCATGATAGTGGGTGTGGATCACTTTGCCTTTCAGTGGCATGAGCTCCTCTTGAATAGGTGGCATGGTGTCTAGCTTGTTATTGAGGTGGTTTGGTTTTGGAGCCCATGTTTGTTTCTTTGGTGGGGCTCTCGAAGGTTCAACAAACACCCCATTCTCAGTGTTAGGCTTGAGAGGCTCTTTGGGTGGAATCTTGGTAAGCTAGGGAGTAGTGGTGGAGTTAGGCTTCTTACTCGAGTTAAAACCACTCGACTCTCCAATCTTGCCAAAAGAGGTAGCACACTCAACACCCTGAGCAAAGCCTACACCAGGACCTCCAGCAGCACACTTAAACTGAGAGATCATCATCCCAAGCTGCGGCTCACCACAAGACACCCATGATAAGATGGTTCGAAGGTATGTGTTTTCTTCCTCGGTTTGCATCTTGTCATGCTTCACATTGGCTATCTCCATCTCCAAGCCCTCACACAAAGCACACCTAGCCACACAAGTGCTACCCGAGCTAGCCTTCTCAAGAGACACAATCTTGGCATTCTTCTCTGCCAACTCGGATTGCAAGCCTGCATAAGACTTGCATGGAGCACATCCACCTTCTCAAGAGGATCTAGCTCTAAGCTCATCCACCTCTCCAACCAAAGCAACATACTTCCCCCTCAAAGTGAGAAGGTCAGTCATGTGCTTGGAGCACATCTCACACTCATCATCCTCAGTCACGACAACAGTGGACTTGACAGACTCAAGTTCCTTCACCGTATCCTTCCACTTCTGCCTAAACTCCTTCCGCTCTCTAGCAGCACGCCTAAGCAGCTTATCTTGACTAAGAAGGGCGGCAGTAAGTTTCTCAACCTCAGCAGAAAGCTCATCAGGGGACTGAGATACCTAGGAGGTGTCGTCATCGTCGTTCTGAGGGGTGTCCTCTAGCTGGCTGTCGACCTCCTTGCCAAGGGCCATGGTGCAAAAGCCCTCGTTGTTGGCCAAGAAGCAGAGGCCGTTTAGCTTATCCTCGATTCTCTTCTTCTTCTCGGACTCGTCGTCGCTTGAGGAAGCGGAGTCGTCATCCGAGTCGTCCACATCGCTGAGCGTGGCGAAGAAAGAACGCTGCTCAGCCTGGGCCTTCTCCAAGTACTTCTTCTTGATGTACTCCTTGTTGAAGCCGCCCTTCCGCTTGTGCTTCGCAGGGACGTACTTCTCCTTGCGCTTGCTGGAGTCGTACTTGTGCCCATGATCGCACTTCCCAAATGCTTGCTTGTTCTTCTTGGGACAGTTGGCGATGAAGTGATCAGGGTCGCCGCACTCGAAACATCCAGAGCGTCCTCCTCCGTGGCGATGGTTCATGCGGTTGTTGTGAAACCGCGAGAACCGGTTGGCGAGCAAAGCCAACTCGTCATCCCCCATGAACTCCAGCTGCTCCTCTATGACAAAAAGAAGAGAAGAGAGTGCAAATCCTCCAGAGGGGTTAGCAAAAGAGCCAGAAAGCAAAGCCATCGACGGGCCAGAAGGATTTTCATAAGAAGCCCTCGCCATGGCATCAATCTCACTGGACTTGAGCTTACTGAAGAGCTCGTTGCATGTGAGGGTCTCATAGTTAGGTGATTCGATGATCGCCTGAACCTTTGAGTCCCACACCGACCGATCGAGAGTATGCAAAAGCTTGAGAGCCCTCTCATGATCGTCGAAAGGCAACAACTCCTTGTTAGCCCTCATCCTGTTGACAATCACCTGAAAGCGAGCGAATAAACTCTCTATGCTCTCGCCAGGCATGTGTCGAAAGTTCTCATACTCTCGCTTGTGCGACTCGTAGAGACGAGATTTGACTTGAGTGGTTCCCTCATGGAAACGCATGAGAGTCGCCCAAATCTCACGAGCCGTGGGGAGGTGAGAAACGCGATCAAACTCAGACATGCTCAAGGATGAGAAAAGAGCATTACGGGCTCGGCTATTGGCATCGTGCTCGTCGATCTGCAGCTGAGTCACACGAGTAGCCAAGACCACGTAATCGGCTTTGTTGCAAATCTCCTAGACAGAAGCACCCATGCTCTGAAGATAGGCCGACATGCGTATCTTCCAATACGCATAGTTCATCCCATCGAAAAACGGCGGTTTGCCCACGCCGCGATCCATGTCGCCTTCTGTGGATCTGGAACCGGTTAAGGTGGAAGATCCTTAACCTGCTCCGATACCAATTGAAGGACCGAAAGTGCTACCAGAAAGCGACCAGAGATGGGGAGGGGGGGTGAATGGGAGCTTCAAATTTCTTTTCAGAAACTTGTCGCCACTGTCCCGAAAATCAACCCCAAAAGCAAAACTAGGGCTTGTGAGTGTCCATGATCCTAGATGTAGGGTGGATGCTTCCAAGAAGCACAGCGGGACACAACACAACCCTAGAAACCCAACGCAAAAGACGGAAACCAAAACTGACAACAGACGAAAAACCACGGACGAAAACGTGCTGAAGACACAGCATCGGACGCTGGCCTGCGTTCGATGGTCAGGAACCGGACGCGTGCGATGCAAAAAGACCATGTCTGGAACCTTACTGGACAGGCATCAGACGCTGGCTACAATGAAACCCTAGCGTTCGATGCTCAACCTCCGGACGCGTCCGATGGCACCGGACAGTCCGATGATGAGCGTTCGATGCTCCTTTGAAAACTCTGACACTTGACACGTGGCACCGGATGCGTCCGCTGGTATGAACTCAGCGTCCGATGGTCACGAACAGAGCGTCTGATACCCCCGATACAACACAGTTCTTCCACGGATTGAACTCGATCTCCTCCGAATCAAAAGCTCTAAGGCTTAGACTTGGTATGAGGAGTTCATAGGAGGTTAGTGAGCTATCCCAAAGAGATCATGGCTCGAACCTAACTCCAAATCGATGAATCAGAAGAATTCGGGGCAAGGGAGTCAAAACCAATCCGAAACGAAAATCGACCGATCTACTAACTCGTGAGGTTATAGATGAAATCCTTCGGTGGAAAGATGTGCCTCACGATCTAGAACAACTCTGTTCAAATGGAATCGCAAAAGATGCAACGAGTAGAGAGACCGATCACCGAGAAAATCGTGGAGAAAAGCAACCCGCGAAGAACAATACCAAAACGCGAATCACAACCACGAATTGCAACCGTTTGGCTACCACACACTACAATAGTGAGATTACGGTCTCACTTCCTCAAAATCTCATGGACAAAGAGGTATGGTTCTCTACGGATCTCAGTAGCTACAGCAGGGATTGGGAGAGCAGGAAAACCCTTAGTGGAGAATAGCAAATGACTGAGATAGTTTGGGAGGTGGGTGTCTCCCCCTACTTATACTAATTCTAATTCCCACTCTACCCCTAACTAATTACAGAGCGAACCGGCTAAACCCTAGGGTTATTCGGGACCAACTTGAAGTAGTTGCTGATCCGACGACCACGCCCGCACAACTGGTAGCGTTGCCTCGACGCAACCTCACCGATTGCCACCACGTACCGCCTCCACTCTGCTCGTCGTTTTCATGGACCTCACCCCCGGTTTTGAGGCCCAAGCCGGGAAACCAGCCTTCACGACCAACCCCCGGTTTTGAGGCCCAAACCGGGAAACCAGCCGTCCATCACCTGAGTTTTGTGGCCCAAACTCAGAAACCCGACAACACCCAGGTTTTGAGGCCCAAACCTGGAAACCGTACTCAGCCCGAGTTTTGTGGCCCAAACTCGGCAAACCCGCAGCACCCAGGTTTTGTGGCCCAAACCTGGAAACTGTCCACCAGTGGTTTTTCTGTGGCTCAACCACCAAACCGAGGCTGTAGAGGGGATGCACCGCCTGTGCACCCCATCCACCGACACATGTCCCGAGGTCCTCGACCCGAGCAACACTGTGCCCCGCAAGTCTCCGCTCGTCGCTGTCCCAGGCTGTCAGCCACCATAGCTGATCCTCAGGCCACCGGTCCCTCAGTCCAAGCCTCACGTCCGCCCTTCACCGCTCTCGGTCCATCGGCATGACACGTCTCTACTTGACCTTCACCTTGCCTTCGATCACTGTATCCGTGCTCGACACCTGCACAACACAAGCCAAAGAACATGCTGTTGACACTCCTTAATGGAATCACTCTAAGAATGAACTACATAAAATAATAAACTAGTGAAGGCACTAAAGAGTGTACGGGACACTACTAATTTCACTTAACGTCAAGTTGTCATCCCCAACATGAAGCTAGCAATGTAATTATATCAGGGCACTGGATTTAAAGATAGATATTTACCCGCAAGCGCACAGATAATATACCCGTTGTAGAAGCATTTCACCCAAGCTAGTCTCAGGTATCGTTATTTATATTTAGCCTAGAGACTAATCAATTCAAGGTATGATGGTATTATACTAATAAGGACTTAGCAACATTCATTATGGCACGCACTTATAATAAAACTAATAGCACACTAATTACTCCAAACAGGGATCATGTTACAGAGTAAATGATAAATGATAACAGAGATCAGATCAATCAAGGATAATCCTAGAACAGTACTACCTAGCAAGTGATGATAAGAACAGGTATTAATAAGAAACATTCCTAAGTTATTCTAATTACAAGTCATAACATACATTGATTAGAGCAGACATATTTGGTAATCATTGGCTAGGTCACATCATATTTATAATCAAGAGGCAACTCCATAGTAAAGGTGTCAAACAGAGTAACCCCTATACCATGAGTTAACTGAGCCATACTGAACACTATATTCAGGAGGTGGAATACAAAGGACTCAACAGGAATATCACACCCGCGATCTACCACTCTATCCGGAACATAGGACGCATTCGCAGATAAATAGTGTATAGGCACCACGCCTACACAGCATCTATCACCCACCCGTTGTACTTTAAGATGAGTGCTATACGAATATGAGTATAAACATAAAGATGAACTATCTATGCCAAATATATAATCAAAGCAGACTGTAAGCAATATAGTTATGAATATAATAGTTGATGTCTTAATCATATCAATTGTATTGCTATCTAGAAGACGAAGATGAACAACAAGGTGAATTAGATCATCGAGAAGAAATAAAGTACGAACTAGATCATGAACTAGAACAAGATTATGAACAAGAAGATGAACTAGACGATGAACTAGAACATAAACAATGAAGAACAATGATGAACTAGAAGAGCAATTATGAAATAGATCCATAATGTTACAAGAGAGAAGATCTTGGGTTTACCGAGCCTTCTCGTGACTAGATCAGAAATCCAAGCGAAGCTTGCCTCCTCTAATCCTATTCTATCTACTATTCTAGGTGGATGTAGTTCTAGGGCTTCCGATTGATCTCCTTCTGATGAATGCTTGATGCTCTGATTGATGATGTCTAATGATCAAAACCCTGATGCTCTGGAGAGGGGGTCAGGGGCAGTTTATATAGCCCTGGGCGATGAACCATGGCCCTTGGATCAAACCGACTTAAGGTACGGTCGAGATGCATCCTAGAGGTCGGTGGAGGAAGGTTCCAGAAGGAGGAGTCCGTAGGCCCTAAGGGGGGACCGGTCGGTCCCACCAGTCATCCCCTCGTGGTGGTCGACCTCCTGGTGTCTTCTTGCGTCCTCTGGAGTCTTCTAGAATAATCCTGACGTGGTGGTGGCGTTATCTCCCGTCGGTTTCCTTCTATGGGAAGCTATCGGTGTTGATTTCCTGGTTTAGTCCCTGCAGAATCATAGTTCACCAAAACTCGTGGAATATTGTCAGTTGAAACCCTAAACCTTTGTTGGTGATCAAATTCTTGCCCTTTACATATTTATTTATCCCTTAATTATGATAGATAACCAGTGTCAACAACTCCCCCAAGCTTACCTTTTGCTAGTCCCTTAGCAAATAATCATGATGAATCAGGAACTGCTACTATGCTTTCACACCTCAAAGGTATATATGTTTAAACAAAAATCTTCCCTTGGATTAGAGTTAACTATTCTGACTTTCTCGTATTACCTTTAACTGTAGAGCTTTTGCCTTCACCTGGGTCTTTAAACAATTGAAAGATAGAATAATCAAGTTAAGCACTGTATCTCCAACTCTTTGATCAACCTTCATTCTGGAGTTTTTATATATTTTTAAAATAAAACTCAAAGATTCTACTGTATGACACTCTCAAATCACTCTTTTATATTTTATGATTCCTTACTGATGCATTTTTTTCATCTTTTCTATAGATATATATCTAGTGCTTTAAGAAGTGAGAAGCATATCTTACCAAGTCAAAGTTCAAAGTTAGGGAGAAAGATGTCATACTTGTAACACCCCAGGTGTTCGACGCCAGTTGAGCAGTCAGTTTAAACACAAACATGGTCTGCCAGATGATGATCGAGAGATAATTTCTAATATTGCCAGTGATGACTGAAGATTTGGAATCAATCCTGGAAACAGAGCCTCTGTTTGAATTATTCCACAAATAATTATCAGTGTAAGTTAATAATGATTGTCTAATTTTGGAATATTCAAGATTATTGCTAAATATGAATTTTTCATGTTCCCTGCTTCAGTGCCTATCTATAGTGACTGGTAGAAAAGTTTGGCAAAATTTGGAATCAATAAGTCACATGAAATGACGAGTCGCAGCTTTGCCTGTTCTAGCTGATTAACTGAAGAAAATCATTCGGGTTCAACCAAGTCTTGCAATTCTTCCCAATCAATTATTTATGCACCCATGAGCAAAAGTTATGAAAGTTTTTTGTTGAGCGGACGACCGAAAAATATTCCGACCGACGAGAGACCGTAATCTAGATCCTACCGAGTGACCGCTTTGACCGGAGTTGAACGGTATTTTTGGGTGCTCACATGTCAGTGTGTCTTAAACAAAAGTTGTAGTACAGATCGAAAGGAACAAATTTCGTTTTATGGCCGAGACCTGAATCGATGCCGAAAATGGTGAAAACTAGCTCGCAAGATGAGATACAACGCAGTTTTCAGGTTCCGGAAATCAGTTAAGTCTGTACTGCAAAATTGGAATTTCGGTCACCGCGAAGCTGCCGTCGATGATCGTTACCGGACAAACAATTCGGAATTTGACTGATCGCCTTTAACGAAAGTTGGAGTACTCGTCGAGACGACGACAACAAAATTGATTTCGTCGGAATCGGAGTCCGTTTGATCAGTATTTGAAATTTTTGAAAAAATGACCAAAAGTTTCCAGAAACCTGCCAGATTGGGAAAGAAATTGGGGAAAATTTTGACGGGAATTTCCCGAGGCCGCGCCCCTCCCGAGGTCGCGCCCCTCCCGAGGTCGCGCCCTCTTCCCCTTCTTCACGCAAAAGACCGAGACTTCTCTGCCCTCTTCCCCCTCCACTCAGTCTCCCTTGCAGCAGAAGAAAAGCAGGAGAAACCATGGCCTCTCCTCCTCTCTTCTTCCCTGGTCGCTCCTCCTTCCCTCCATGGCTGTCCATCTCTCGTGCCCTCCCTTTTCCCATGGCGAACAAACCAGCAGCAGCAGGCGTTTCTCTTTCTCCCTCCTTCCTGCGCCATCCTTCTGCCGCGTAGAAGACCGCGCAGAGCCGTGATTTTCTGGTCGCGAGGCCGCGCCCCTCCCTCTGGCCATGTGCAGCAGCAGCTGCAGGGCAGCAGCCTCGGCGACCAGGCCAAGCAGCGACCAGCAGCAGCTCCAGCCCGACCAGCAGCCCGACGCCTGCCTGAACCCTAGCCTCGGCGACCTCCTTGCGTTCCTTCCGTCGATGTCCCGTGAATCCATGGTGAAAGGACCGTCTAGTAAAGCTGAAACTCTTTGTTGGGTTTTTGTGCATTGTTGTATGACTCAATGTGTTTACTAACTAGTCCTCGGTTGTTTTCTGCAGATCAGAGGGTCCTCTATGCAATAGGTGTTTTCTGTTTTCATTTTAGTTAATTAATAAATCTGAGTGGAATTTGTAAAATGCGTAGTAATTTGTGTGTCTGTCCAAAAATTACAGGTGAAGACTTTTTGGAATCCTTGTGAAGTGTACTGTCGAGTGAATATTTTATATTTAGGCTGTTAGTGTAAAGTTTGTACTGTGGTGATTTATTTGTGTTAAATAGCATTAAATAGGGATAAAATAATATCTGTTGTTTTATTACTTAGATTGCTGTGAAATTTTTATGGTAGGCTTGTCATATAATATGTGTGCTGTGGTAAAAATTTCCGAATTTTTGATGCATGTATGATTTAGTTATGCATTTATCTTTCTTTCAGCTCATTAAGGGAATTAAAATGGTTTGTGATAAATGTTTACATGTACAAATGGAAGAGGTGGCTCCGCTGCCTTTCGATGATATTGTTGTAGCTTAGGTAATTTTATCATGGCCATGAGTTTAGAGAAAATGTGATTTATAGATTTATTTTGCTCTCACATGCACTTTTGCGAATGAAACTTGCCATGTCTTTAATAAATAAATTATAATACCAGAGCATGTGATATTTTTACAGTAGTCATGGTTTGACCTTGTCTATCACCTGTAAAAATATGAGGTCCAAATTATATGTTTGTAACATCACTTAAAGATAATGCCTTTGTTAGTTAGTTATTTAATTAATAAAAGCATATTGCTAAATGAAAATGTATATGTTGAAATGATTACTTTTGTTGCATGTTAATCTGAGATAAGTATTGTGTGCTCATGTTTATAAGTGTTTGATGATGTTCATAGCTCATATGTGTGCTCACATGCTAATCAAATAAGTGGTGAAGTAATTTATTAATATGCTGAAATTGCTGCATGCACAGTTTCTGTAGAGGTGATTAGTGCGTGAAGAAAATGATGTTTTCTGTAGATTTTTTCTATATAAAAGTTGTAGATAACTTCTTTATATTACTTGTCCTAAAATTTCATGATTTTAGGCCTATTAGTTTAGGAGTTATAGATTTTGCAAGTTTGCTGTCAGGTTTTGCATATTTTCTGTGCAGATCTGAAAGAATGACTTATTTGGTTAATTTAAGTTGTGAATCATGTCTTTCTGTTAATAGAAGAGTTGTAGTGATTTTCATAGGCTTTCTAAATTATCTTGGATCACTATTTTGGGTGGCCTATAACTTGAGTTACATGTCTTTAAAGTTAGAGGTCAGAATCTGTCCAAATCTGGACAGATTTACTTGTTTGAGTTGGTTAGCCTTGATAACTGCTTAATCATCTTGAGATGATTATAAATAAGTTTTAGACAACTTAATAAGCTTTCTAATAAGTCTTATTTCAAGTCTGTTGGTGCTTTATATCTCTAGTTATGACTATTTGAAGATGAATATAATATTCTGTCCAATGTCTGGAGAGAACTGCTTGTCTGTTATGTTTGGCCTTTTTAATGGCTGAATCATGCTTAAGTGATAATAACAAAGTTGTAGATAATTTTATAAGCTTTCCAGAAAGTCTAGAATCACTTTATTTGGATATGTGTAGCTCCAGTTACGTCTGTTTATAGTACATGTCATGTTGCTGTCCAAACTGTGTAAATAAGCCTAAGTTGATTGATGTAACTCGATAGTTGTTTATGTGATCTTCAGTGATACCCTCTGCCTTGTTAATGATGAGCATGTTTATTCCATGTTATTAAGTTAATCAACCTAATGTGTTATATAAATATATTAGATGATGTTGATTGACATGCTTAACTAAAATAATAGTTGTATGCGCATACATGTGTTTCATTTGTGTGATGTATGTAGTGATTATCTTGATTGATTGTTATAGTTAGCCTCTATGAGTGTTTAATGAACCGTGTGTTACACTTTGCTTTAATAATAACCTGCTGGAGTGATCATGTCATGTTGTGTGTTAGAGCTATGCCGCTTTTCGTAGTTATCCTGTATACTTATGTGAAGTAAATAGTAATGCTTATGTTGTGTGTCTTATGTTTGCTTCGTAAACGTTTCCCTGCATTCATACGCTTGCATTATGCATCTCATTTAGGTAACGGTAGATACATCGTGAAGGACGTGATGATGAGGTTAAACCCGAAGACGGTGTTTGGTGGTTTATCCCGAAGATGCGGAGTTAAGCAAGTGCTACAGCGGAGATGCTCGCCAAGCGAGTATCACCTAACAAACACTAACCTAGTGTTGGTTCCCAGGCAAGCCCCGGAGCATCCTTAAGTCTCCCAGTTTTTAATAATTAATCTATTTGCGTATTTTATTTTGTGATGCATTAGGTATAGGAGTTGATTGAATCCTACTTGCTGCATTACCATTCTTTGGTTATTGGTTAATATCTGCCTTGTTATCCTGTTAGTTATTATAATGTAGAATTGCTTAGTCTGCTTAATAAAAGTAGTAGTTAAGGATGTTCCCGTAATACCCCTGGTGGGTATTTACCGGATCACGGTTGGCTATATTTGCTATCGTGGAAAAGAACCTGAGTAGTAATAAAATACGGTCAACTGGAAGGCAAGGCACAGGTTTGGAAACTTGGGGCAGTCCGTGCTTTGGATCGTGTAGGTTTGTATCGATGTTGGCCCTCGTTCATTTTTGAACGCGCCCTTTTACTTAGGGATATGTCGGTGCTGTAATCATCGACCCCAAAGCCGGTTAGAATCTGTTCGGGCCGGTTTCGACCCGTGTCGCGCCCTCTAGTATGGAAATGTGATCTGTTGTGAGAGGCCATCACCAGGTTCCAATTGGGCGGTCCGTGCTTGAACCTCGACGATTACCCCCACGAACAAGCATCGAGCGGTTGCCCAATGCATGGACCCGACGGGGAAAGTGAGGGCTGGTATTAAAGGTCTTTCACCAGCTGGTTTGGAATTCGATTCGAGTCGCCGTCTCCCCCGGTTAGTGGGAAACTATGGCGAGCTTCAGCACGATACAACTCCATGTGACATTTGTTGGTTCAACTAAAATATTGATAAGCAAACCTGATACGGTATTATATTATTGTTTGCTAGATTCTAGTGAGTGCTCTAGTGCAGGTGCAAAACCTAGAGTTTAAGGAATAGGATAAAAGATGACTGCTCATATAATTAAATGATGAACCCTTTATCTCAAGCTCCTTTTGCAAATAAACTTAGCCAGCTCCACTCTTTATATCAGCCTTGCATACTCCTTGGTGTCTCTTTATTTTTGGTTTCCGACGGGTAAGTCTAGCTGAGTACATTCGAGTACTCAGGGTTTATCCCACCTTGTTGCAGGTGAAGGTTCGGTCTGCTGGAAGGTGATGACCAGTGCCGGTGGGCTCGGCAGTTCCCTACTTCTTCTCTTTATGCTGTTGTTGGAGGATGTCACTCAAGCTAGCAAAGTATTTTAACTTATGTTATGGTATTCATTTCAAGGCTATGTTGTTTCAAAGTAAATCAACTTGTATTTTATTTGTGAACTCTTTTGTAATTTTATTTCCGCTGCAAAGCTCTGTGGACATGATTTGAATTTGCTTGACCATGCGATCTTGGCTGAGATGTTGAAAAAGTTTGAAATCCCTCCGGATTTCACGGACTACCGGGTTTTTGAAATCCCTCCGGATTTCACGGACTACCGGGTTTATATGGGCTCAAGTGTGCTAATTCAGCTGCTCTGGCAGAGGTTTTCGCACTTGTGCTCTTATAAATTGGTCGGTTCTGTCACAGCACTCATAGATCAAGAACTTGGAACATTCAAAATTGGTCATCTCTTGCTGGCATATTGTAATTAGAGGGACCATGGGCTATCATTCTTTTTTTCATATTTTTATCATAACTTTTTTTCCTTTTCTTTTGAGGTAGTCGGACACTTGTCTCTTTTTATTTCCTCCTTTTATACTTTTGCATAGTCCCATGCCTCTAACACAATACTACTTCGGAAGAGTGAATCTTTTAATAAAACATCCTTGATCTCTAGAGCATGATAAATTTCTCAACCATAACTAAAAACTTAGAACAAAGCAAGTAGCCTTATCTTATGATCATATTAATGGCTCTGGGTAGGAATTCATGTTATGTCATACATGATCTCATCATGTGTTTTTAATCTTTTCAAAGTGTAAATCTCCAGAACTCTAGTATCTCTAGGAATTAGATAAACATCAGCTCAAACCTTATTATATCATATCTCACAATTATTTAGACTTTAGATCAAGCATTTTCCAATCCACAGGTTTTAGGTTCAGAGTTTATTCAGAACAACTTTGTCTAAAACTCAAGAAAATTTAAGTTTGAACAGTAGGTACTTTAAAGAGATTATGACAGAGCAATTGTGCATCATTTTCATCATGAGCAAAATTAAGTTTATATCCACCTAGACATTTATTCATTATATAATATTTTTATTTTGTTTTGTAATTCATCTTTTTAGGGGTTTCTACATTAACCTAATCTAACTAAACCGAACTAATAGTAATAAATAAAAAGCTGTGATACTTTCGTGATAACTAAGGGTGGTCTCCCCCAAGCTGGATCTTGACGTGGTCTTTTTCTCCAAAAGACGAGAGACTGTTAGTGGTTTCTTTAGCCCTTCTCTTCTTCTCTTCCTGCTGAATACAAAGATAGACAACACAACTAATGGAATTTGATTAAGTGTTAGTGATAAATATTCCTCCATTTGTCTAGTTGTTTTAAAGCTCTTAAGATTATTTATGTTCTCCCTTTCTACTAAGCAGAGTTTCAGCAGTGTTTCATAGTGTCTCTTTTTGGATTTTTGTTTTTATGAATGCAATGCAGAAGTAAATATGCAAATGTATCATTTTTATTTTTATGCCTCTACAGGGAGTTAAAACTCTCATGGGGCTTAGAGTTTCCATATTTTTATTCTGTTTTTCTAATGCAGATATAATTGCTAAGAAGTAAATATGATACTAATAGTAAAAATGTTCATGCTAAATCTACTAATTATGCAATGATGAATTTAGTGCTAATGAATATGGATAACTACCGAGTTACCTTCCGGCGAGGATTCGACATTTATAGTCTATCGAACAAGACTCCTTGTATGCTCTTTATTCTTCCTTGGGTGCATCAGCAGATCCTGTGGAGGACCTCGATGATTGCGCGTTAGTAGAACTCTCTTTCTTTTTCCATACTTGTTTGACTGATGGACTTGTCTCCTTTATTTCTTCATCCTTCGTTTCCTTTAATGGGATGTCTTCACTCCTAGTGACTTTTCCTTCATTGTTAGCCCATTCATCCTTGATTGGTTGATTCTTGTTGCGTTGGGATGTGCGGCGCCTCCTCCTTGAGTGGTTCTTCTTTTCCTGTACATTAGTGGCATAACTATTGAAGTAACAGCGTACCTTCTCTCTTGGGAGTTGGAAATGGATCTCTCCAGATCTCATGTAGATGATGGCGCCAGTAGTGTTGAGGAAGGGTCTTCCTAGGATGATATGAATATCGTCATCTCTTCCCATGTCTAGTACTATGAAGTCGGTGGGAACATAGTGGTCTTTAATTTGGATCATCACGTCCTTTACTATTCCCTCTGGAAATCGATAAGTTTGGTCCGCCAGCTGCAGCTGCACATATGTCTGATACATAGGTCTATTTTTATATAAGTGTTCATATGTTACCTTAGACATTATGTTGACACTTGAACCAATGTCGCAAAACGTCTTGTGGAATGTACTTCCCTTGATCTTACAATCAATGGTGGGTACGCCTGGGTCATCTCTCTTGGTGAGGTATGGTGATGGAAGAAGGTGGTCGTATTCTGTTCGGACAGAGTTGACCATCCATACTGTGTCTTGATGCGGTTGTGTAGCCATGTTCTTCCTCCTTCTGTTCCTATTCTTCTTCTTTGTTGATATAGTGTTTGCATCTTCGTAGGGCATCTGAGGGTGGACTCGGGTAGTGAGTGTACAGCTCTTGAAGCTAAATCTTTCTTTGTTGCCTGTGATTGTGAAACAGATCTTGGCGCTGTCCGCGTAGATGATGGCTTTGGTTGAGCTTAGGAACGGGCGTCTAAGAATAATTGGTGCTCTATTGTCTCCACCTGTTTCAACGATCATAAAGTCTACACACACATACGAGCGTCCCACTCATATACAGACATCTTCTAGAATTCCCAATGGGTAGCACAGTGTCTGATCTGCAAGCTGCAAACACATACATGTATATAACAGAGGTGCACCATGAATTTGTTCGTATATTACCTTTGGCATAATGTTGACGCTTGCTCCAAGGTCGCAGACTGCTTCTTTAAAACTGTGAGGTCCAATGTGGATCGGAATGATAGGTCTTCCTGGATCTCCTTTCTTCGGGACAATGGAGTCATCCATCCATTCCTTCGATGGTCTAGGTATGAGATGTCTTGCATCAAAAATGTCTACAAGATTTGCAGTCTCTAGCTCTTTCGGAGTTCCGGGAATCTTACCTTTTTCAGCCATAGGGACTGAAGTTGCTAACTGAGATAACTAAGATTCTATCATTTTATTAAAGCTATGTTGATTCTTTATGGAAGAAGTAAAGCTATCCATTCTAGTATTAATATTTTCAAGCAGTTTATCATTGGAAGCTATCTTCTTAGACAAATTATCAATAATTTTGTTTTGATTAGATATCATCTCTCTCAATGGTGGTTGGTTAAATGTATTACCTTGGTAGTTACCTGAGTAATTAGGCCTTGATTGCTGGTTCCATCCTTGAGCTTGTTGAGAACGATAGTTAGTGTTGTTGTTGATGAACTTTGTATCCTCTTGAATCTCAGGGCAGTTGCTCCCTGAATGACCAGTGCCTCCACACTCTTCACATGTCATGCGAGATTCATAGATTTGCTTGACGTCTTCTTTCTTAGGAGTGTGTTCATCGAACTTCTTCATGAGTAGGTCAAGTTTGGCAGACAGCATGTCTACTTCCTTTAGTTGATGTATTCCTCCTCTCTTGCATGGTTGAGAGCGTTCCTCGTTCCATCCTTGGTTAGAGGCCATCTTCTCAATGAGTGTAGTAGCATTGTTGATAGTGAGTGATAAGAATGATCCTCCAGCAGCGACATCCACATTCTCACGGGTACTTGAAGTGAGCCCGTGGTAGAAGGCCTGCATGAGTAGCCAATTCTCCATCCCATGGTGAGGGCATTCTGATGTGTAGTCTTGAAAGCGTTCCCAAGCCTTTGGGATTGATTCGTCATATTGTTGCTGGAAAGTTGAAATCTTGGCACAAAGGGCATTCGTCTTGCCCACTAGAAAGAACTTGGCTAGGAAGGCAGTTGAACAGATCGCCCATGAGGTGTTTTTGTCTTTGTTGGCGTAGAACCATTGTTTTGCTTTTCCCAAGAGTGAAAATGGGAACAAGCGAAGTAGAATGGCGTCCCTTTCGACTCCCTTGATGGTGAAAGTGCTACAAATCTCCAGAAAGTGTTGGAGATGAGCGCTTGCGTCTTCATGTGCCTTTCCGCAAAACTGGTTAGCTTGCACCATGTTGATTAAAGTTGGCTTGAGTTCAAATCCGTTGTCTCCCACATTGAATATAGGTCCAATCCTGATGTTGGCAGTGGTTGGTGCAGAGAACTCGCGGAGTGTCTTGTCGGCCATGGTGTCCAACACTGGTGTTAAGCTTCTTCTTATCTGGCAAACTTCTGGAAGTGGTAGTGAGGGTCTCTTGAGTTTGCGTCTTGTTTTCCTTAGTAAAGCTTCGGGATCCTCAATGTAGTTTTTCGGAAGTTGGAAACCAGTCATACATCACACCCTGCATAAGATAAAAAGATAAACAAAGCCAGGGTAAGCCTGTTTGAGTAAAAGTAAATAATCAGTGCATTATCACATGTGTGTAAGTAAAATGATATGTTCTAGCTTCCGTTTTAAAATGCTGTTAATGCAATGTCCTATCAGTGTTCATAAAGATTTTAATGAAAAACCCTAGGTACCATCCCTAATTGAATTGATGTGATCCCCGACAACGGTGCCAGAAATGCTTGTTGACACTCCTTAATGGAATCACTCTAAGAATGAACTACATAAAATAATAAACTAGTGAAGGCACTAAAGAGTGTATGAGACACTACTAACTTCACTTAACGTCAAGTTGTCATCCCCAACATGAAGCTAGCAATGTAATTATATCAGAGCACTGGATTTAAAGATAGATATTTACCCGCAAGCGCACAGATAAATATACCCATTGTAGAAGCATTTCACCCAAGCTAGTGAAGGACCGAGAATGCTACTAGAAAGCGACCAGAGGGGGGGTGAATGGGAGCTCCAAATTTTCCTTTCGGAAACTCGTAGCAACTGTCCCAAAATCAATCCCAAAAGCAAACCTTAGAGCTTGCTAGTATCCACGACCCTAGATGTAGGGTGGATGCTTCCACGAAGCACAGCGGGACACTACACAACTCTAGAAACCCAACGCAAAAGACAGAAATCAAATCCGACAACGAACGGACAAGCTGCGAATGAGATAGCGCAAAACTTAACTGACCGGACTCTGGCCTGCGTCCGGTCGCAGAGCACCGGACGCATCCGGTCAGGGGAAATCCAATTTCAGACCTCTCTGAGTTGGACCGGACGCTAGAAGACAGTGCTCTGCGTCCGGTCATGAAAACGCAAGCAGTGAATAGTGGGAGCAGCGAGTCCGGTCAGAGCAAGGATGAGCGTCCGGTCATGTGTGTCCGGTCAAGAAGCAGAAACGCACAGGAATACGTTCAACGACCGGACTCCGGAGGTGCGTCCGGTCAGCCCGACCCAAGCGTCTGGTCACCCCACGATTTCACCGTTCGTCCACCGAATCGACTCGATCTCACTCAAAACAAATCCTCTAGGGATCAAACTTGGTGAGAAGAGTCAGAAGGAGGATAGTGAGCTATCTCTAAGAGATCATGGCTCGAACCTATCTCCAAATCGATGAATCGAAGAAATTCGGGGGAAGGGAGAAAAACATGACCCGAAATGAAAATCGATCGATCTCCTAGACCGTGAGGTTAGAAGTGAATTCTTTCGGTCGAAAGAAGTGCCTCACGATCTAGAACAACTTGGTTCAAACGGTTTTGCAAAAGATGAACCGAGCAAAGAGATCAAGCGACGGGAAAGTCGTGGAGAAAAAGGATTCCGCGAAGAACACGAACGAAACGCGAATCACAACCACGAATTGCAACCGTGTGGCTACCACACGCTACAACAGTGAGGTTACGGCCTCACTTCCTCAAAATCTCATGAACACAGAGGTATTGTTCTCTTCTCTGTGGATCTCAGCTAGCTACAGCAGGGATGTGGGAGAGCAGGAAACCCTAGAAGCAAAGAGCAAATGACAGGGATGACTAACTGAGATAAATGGGGAGGTGTGTGTCTCCCCCTATTTATCCTAATTCTAACCTATTCCTAATTCCCACTCTACCCCTAACTACTTACAGAGCGAACTAGCTAAACCCTAAGGTTATTCTGGACCAACTCGGTGGTAGGTGGATCCGACGGCCACGCCCGCACAACTCGTAGCGTTGCCTCGACGCAACCTCCCGATTGCCTCCACGTGCCGTCCTCGCTCTGCACCCCCGGTTTTGTGGCCCAAACCGGGAAACCAGCCTTTCCAGCCAACCCCCGGTTTTGAGGCCCAAACCGGGAAACCAGCCCACCAGCTTCTGAGTTTTGAGGCCAAACTCAGCAAACCCTCAGCGCCCAGGTTTTGAGGCCCAAACCTGGAAACCGTCCTCAGCCCGAGTTTTGTGGCCAAACTCGGAAACCGTCAGCACCCAGGTTTTGAGGCCCAAACCTGGAAACCGTCCACCCGATGGTTTTTCCCTGGCTCTACCACCAAACCGATGTTGTAGATGGGATGCACCTCTCGTGCACCCCGTCCACCGACACGTGTCCCCAAGTCCACGACTCAGGCAACACATGACCGCACTTCTTCACTTGTTGTTGTCACAGGCTGCCAGCCACCACAGCTGATCCTCGGGCCTCTGGTCCCTCAGTCCAAGCCTCACGTCTGCCCTTCGCCACTCCCGGTCCATCGGCACGACACGTCTCTACTTGACCTTCACCTCGCCTTTCATCACTGCATCTGTGCTCGACACCTGCACAACACAAGCCAAAGAACATGCGCATCATCCCAGTTGACAATCACTCATCACTCAGAGACTCGGCATACACCCATGTATCCGCAGCTAGTCTCAGGTATCGTTATTTATATTTAGCCTAGAGACTAATCAATTCAAGGTATGATGGTATTATACTAATAAGGACTTAACAACATTCATTATGGCACACACTTATAATAAAACTGATAACACACTAATTACTCCAAACAGGGATGAGGTTACAGAGTAAATGATAATTACAAATGATAAATGATAAATGATAACAGAGATCAGATTAATCAAGGATAATCCTAGAACAGTACTACCTAGCAAGTGATGATAAGAACAAGTATTAATAAGAAACATTCCTAAGTTATTCTAATTACAAGTCATAACATACATTGATTAGAGCAGACATATTTGGCAATCATTGGCTAGGTCACATCATATTTATAATCAAGAGGCAACTCCATAGTAAAGGTGTCAAACAGAGTAACCCCTATACCATGAGTTAGCTGAGCCATACTGAACACTGTATTCGGGAGGTGGAATACAAAGGACTCAACAGGAATATCACACCCGTGATCTACCACTCTATCCGGAACATAGGACGCATTCGCAGATAAATAGTGTATAGGCACCACGCCTACACAGCATCTATCACCCACCCGTTGTACTTTAAGATGAGTGTTATACGAACATGAGTATAAACATAAAGATGAACTATCTATGCCAAATACATAATCAAAGCAGACTATAAGCAATATAATTATGAATATAATAGTTGATGTCTTAATCATATCAATTGTATTGCTATCTAGAACACGAAGATGAACAATAAGGTGAATTAGATCATCGAGAAGAACTAAAGTACGAACTAGATCATGAACTAGAACTAGATTATGAACTAGAAGATGAACTAGACGATGAACTAGAACATAAACAATGAAGAACAATGATGAACTAGAAGAGCAATTATGAAATAGATCCATAATGTTTCAAGAGAGAAGATCTTGGGTTTACCGAGCCTTCTCGTGACTAGATCAGGAATCCAAGCGAAGCTTGCCTCCTCTAATCCTATTCTATCTACTATTCTAGGTGGATGTAGTTCTAGGGCTTCCGATTGATCTCCTTCTGATGAATGCCTGATGCTCTGATTGATGATGTCTAATGATAAAAACCCTGATGCTCTGGAGAGGGGGTCAGGGGCTGTTTATATAGCCCTGGGCGATGAACCATGACCCTTGGATCAAACCGACTTAAGGTACGGTTGAGATGCATCATAGAGGTCGGTGGAGGAAGGTTCCAGAAGGAGGAGTCCGTAGGCCCCAAGGGGGGACCGGTCGGTCTCTAGGTGGAACCGGTCGGTATCTAGGTGGGACCGGTCGGTCCCACCAGTCATCCCCTTGTGGTGGTCGACCTCCTGGTGTCTTCTTGCATCCTCTGGAGTCTTCTAGAATAATCCTGACGTGGTGGTGGCGTTATCTCCCGTCGGTTTCCTTCTATGGGAAGCTATCGGTGCTGATTTCCTGGTTTAGTCCCTGTAGAATCATAGTTCACCAAAACTCGTGGAATATTGTCAGTTGAAACCCTAAACCTTTGTTGGTGATCAAATTCTTGCCCTTTTCATATTTATTTATCCCTTAATTATGATAGATAACCAGTGTCAACACATGCACATCAAACCCGTTGACAATCACTCATCACTCGAGATTCGGCATACACCCATGTATCCGCAGACTGGGCTACGTTCGACTATTTGCGAGAAGACCACGAAACCAGTGAAGAGCCAAGAAACTGATAAGTCCCAGAAGTAGACTTGCGCTCAAGCTGACAGTCGGCAAAATCCGCATCGGAGTAACCACAAAGTGAAAGAGTCAAAGAATAAGAGTACCAAAGTCCGAACTCAAGAGTGTATCAGAGGTACCTCATGATGCGCTTGACCGCTTGCTTGTGGGAAGTCCGAGGGGATGCCTGAAAGTGAGCGCACAAACACACAGAGAACTGTATGTCTGGCCTCGTCGCTGTCAAGTACCAGAGTGAGCCAATCATGCTCCTGTACTCCTTCTGGTCAACTGCCTCTCCGTCTTGGTCCGCGTCCATCGCAGCAGTCGTCGCCATGGGCGTCGTAAGAGGCTTGGCCTCGCCCATGTCGAACTTCTTCAGGATGTCCTTCGTGTACTTGCCTTGATGTAGGAACGTCCCATCTCGGGTTTGCTTGATTTGCAATCCGAGGAAGAAGGTCAACTCACCCATCATACTCATCTCAAACTCTCTGCTCATAGTATCTGCAAACTTGGCAACAAGTGCATGAGAAGAGCCACCAAAGATGATATCATCCACGTAAATCTCAGGTGCAGCTGGTGCTTGCTGGAGAGGTGGCTCAAGAAGACCCCAAGAAGACAAAGTAGTGGGATCGGGTCCTCGATCTAAAGTAGTTGTCGCAGGGTCGACGGGGGCAGCCAGTGGAGTTGGCTCAGGATCACCCCAATCGGCATCTTCCTGCTCCTCCTCCACAAAGATCGTCTTTCCCATCTCCTGATCTCCTGCAACATCAAAAGCAGAAGAAACACAAGACATAGTCTCATTGAATGTGACCTCGCAGGTCTCCACTATTTGGTTAGTCACAAGGTTAAGAACTCGATAAGCATGAGAATGCAAAGCATAACCAAGAAACACACCATCAGCGGAACGAGATTCAAATTTGTCCAAATTGCCTTGCTTCAGGATAAAGCACTTGCACCCAAACACCCTAAAGTGAGACACCTTGGGCGCCCATCCAAAACGCAGCTCATAAGAAGTCTTCTTCATGAAAGCTCGAAGAAAGATGCGATTTGAAACATGGCAAGCGGTGTTGATCGCCTCGGCCCAAAAACGCCTAGGAGTCCTATGCTCATAGAGCATCATCCTAGCCATTTCAACAAGGGTCCGATTCTTGCGCTCAACAACACCGTTCTGCTGGGGGACATAAGGAGAAGACAACTGATGCTCGATTCCATGAGAAGAACAGAAAGAGGCAAACTAGGAGTTAACAAACTCAGTACCATTATCGCTACGAATAGCTCGAATGGTATCAGGGGGTAATTCAGTTTTCAACCTCAAGATCAAATCACGAGCAAAAGAAAAAGCTTCGTCCTTAGCCTCCATGAAAAATACCCAAGAGTACCTCGAAAAATCGTCAACGATCACTAGAACGTACCACTTCCCACCCGCTGAGCAAACCCGAGCTGGACCAACAGTGTCCATATGTAAAAGCTCACCGGGTTTCTTGGTCATCACCTGATTAACAGGTGGGTGAGAAGCAGCAACCATCTTCCCGTGACGACAAGGATGGCAAACAAGGTCCTTCTGAAACATAAGCTTGGGCAATCCTTGGATTAGGACAAGTGAGCTAAGCCTTGCAAGCAAGTCGAAGCTCAAGTGACCAAGCCTCCTATGCTACTTCCACAAATCAGAAGAAGGACCAGCCACCAAACATCTAGAAGAGCCGAACGAACGAGAAAATCGGCTATGAAAACACAACCAAAAGGGACGACCCAACAAACAAGGTCTACCCGAGAGTCCAAAACTCGACTCAAACCCTTCTTAAAACACACTTCAAAATCGTCTTCAAGGAGTTGCGAAACGGAAAGCAAATTAAAATGCAAGTTAGAAACCAAAGCAACATCCTTGAGAATGAAGTTCTCATTGAGCCGAATAGTTCCATGAGAAACAACCTTACCTCTACCACTATCCCCGAAAGTGATGTACTCCTTATGCACAACGGGGTCTAGGTTGGAGAACCATTCTTTCTTTCCGGTCATGTGGCGCGAACATCCGGAATCCATGAGCCACATGTTCTCCAGCCGAAGTTCCTGCATCAATAGAAAGACATGAAATGAGCATATGGCACAACACTGGGGTTAGTATATTGAGAAGGATACCAGTGTTGTGTCATAGGCCCAGAAAAAGTGTTAGAAGCAACACCAAACTATCCTCGTCCCATGGGTGGATAGCGCTCACCACCAAATTGAAAAGGTGGTCCGCTATGGAACAGAAAACCTCCAAACTCACCACTATGTCTCATTTGAGCAAATCGATCACCACCAAGCTGAAACAGTGGTCCGCTATGGGACAGTGCAGCAAAGACTCTTACACCCGGCTCACGATCGTATTGAGGACGACCGGAACCGCGACAGGCACGACCACCACCCTGTGGTCTAGCTGCCTGGGGCCTAGCCGCTTGAGGGTGTAACACCCTAGGTGTTTGACGCCAGTCGAGCAGACAGTTTAACACAGACATGTTCTATCAGGTGATGATCAAGAAATAATTTCTAGTATTGTCAGTGATGACAGAGGTTTTGGAATCAACCTCGGAAACAAAGCCTCAGTTTAAATTATTCGGGAAATAATTAATGGAGCCAGTTAATAACGACCGCTAATTTGTGAATATTCAGGATTAATTCTAAACATGGATTTTTCATGAGACCCACCTCCATTCCTCTCTATAGTAACTGGTGAAAAAGTTTCATGAAGTTTGGAATCAAAAAGTCACATGAAATGACGAGTCACAGCCTTGCCTATAATGGCTTATTAAGCGAAGGAGATCATTTGAGTTCAATCAAGTCTTGCAATTATGCCCAATCAACTCTATATGGACTCACGAACAAAAGTTAAGCAGAGTTCATGTTGAGCAAATGTCAAGAAAATGCCTCAATCGGCCTAAAACCTTAATTTGAAGCTTTATTGAGTTGCTGCTTTGATTAAAGAGAAAGTACAGTTTTTGTACTATATATGAGGTTTGACCTTTAAGCAAAGTTATAGATCAAGATGTGTACAACAAAAGTTGTTAAAGGACCCAAGCTTGAATCCCAAGCTAATCGTGTCAAACAGGGCACCCAAGTTCGAATCTACTGCAGTTTTCCAGCCACAAAATATTCTAAGTCTGGAAATCAGCAATGTTGACATTGGCAAGCCGCGTTCTCCAAATTTTGTTAGGCAACATCCTTTGGTCCAAAAATAAGAATTGTAGGTAATTCTTTGGAGAAGAGCATACAAAAAGTTGCACTCGATTTGACGTAGTTTGAACTATGATTTTCGGGTTTAATCGCAGCAAGGTCGTCCGTCGTTAAGTTGCTGACACTTTCCACTTTGGGGCTAATCACCTGCTGCTCTGTAATCCTAATGGCCTTGAGTCCTTAATATAGTTTGGAGAGCAGCACCAGTGCTACAAGTTTGCTTACAGGCATCGGACCCGAATATGCCTGGAAGATGCCGTTTGTGACCGCCCAAGAACGCAAATCGTCACCCGCCAGGTGTTCGCTAAAATGACAACGTGACACTCATGCACAGAGCTCGCCCCCACCATTACTGGACGTGGCTGCCGCGTGCCGCTGCCCATTCAGTCGTCCTTGCCTTCTGCAGAGAAGTTGCAGAGCACTCTATTCACTCCCTCCCACTCGGTTTCTTCCTCCTCCTTTCTCCTCTCTGCTCCCTCCATGGACAAGCTCCAGGGAAAGCAGCGAGCTCCCTCTTCCCTGCATCTCCTTTTTCCCTCCTCCGGCAGAAACTTCAGAGCAGGGTGCTGTCCAGCCTCCTCCTTCTCCCTTTCTGCGCGCCTGTGCAAAAGGCCGTCAGGAGCCGCGCCACTCCCTGCAAGGCCGCGACCTCTCTGTCTGCGGCTCGTTCTGGCCACGCAGAACGGTGCCGCTGCACGAGCAGCCGGCAGTAGCAGCAGGGCACCGGCAGCAGCAGCCGCCTTGGCCGCCCAGCCAGCGGCACCCCTAACCCTAGCGCCCAGTGTGAAGAGCAGTTGCCCAGACCGACCTCGTCGTCGCCATGGCCTCCTTGTTCCCTGTACGCATGAGGAAGAAGAGGGACTTTGTGTAACGTTTGTTAAGGATACAGGGGGTTTTCTGCAGATACGTGACTCGTGTGAATAGTACTACGAGGGACTTGTTTGCTATGATTTAGTTTGATAAACTATTAAGGATCTGGATGCAAATGTATTTTCGTTTTGATTTATCTAGTATGCATATATTCCTGAAACTTTGAAAATTCATAATAAATGGTAGAAATATCGTATGATTGCAAGTGAGGACTTTTTCGAATCCTTGCAAATAGCTCTATCTATTGAATGTATAAAATGATGGGTGATAGTTGCTAGTTTCTGCTGTAGTAATTTATTTGTGTTAAATAGCATTAAATAGGGATAAAATGATATCTGCTGTTGTATTGTTTAGTTTGCTATGAAATTTTTATTGTAGGCTTGTCATGTCATGAGTGTACTGTGATACAAGTTTCATAGTTTTTGGCGCACGTATGAATTAGTTATGAATTTATGTTGCTTTCAGCTCATTGAATAGATTAAAATGATTTGTGACAAATTTTTGCATGTAAAAATGGAAAAGGTAGTTCCACTGCCTTCCTATGTTGTTGTTGTAGCTTAGGTAATTTTATTATGGTCATGTGTTTGCAGAAAATATGATTTGTAGATTTATTTTGCTCTCACATGCATTTTTTGAATAAAACTTGCCTTGTTTTTAATAAATAGTTATAATACTTGAGCATGTAATATTTTACAGTAGTCATGATTTGACATTACCTATCATCAGTAAAAATATGAGCCACAAATTATATGTTTGCAACATCACTTAAAATAATGTCTATGTTAGTTAATTATTTAATTAATGAAATAACTTTGTGATGGATGAACATGTATATGTTTTTATGTTTGTCTCGTTGCATATTAATCTTAGATAAGTGATGTGTAATCATGATTATGACTGTTAGAAGTGTTTCAATAGCATATGGGTGTGCTCAAATGATTAACTAAACAAGTGATGAAATGATTTATTAATATGCTAAAATTGCTGCATGCACAGTTTTTGTAGTGGTTATTAGTTCGTGAGGAAAATGTTATTTTTCTGTAGATGTGTTCTATACAAAAGTTGTAGATAACTTCCTTATCTTGCTTGTCCTAAAATTTCATAATTTTAGGCTAGGTAGTTTATGAGTTATAGCTTTTGTAAGTTCGCTGTCAGGTTTTCCATACTTTCTGGGCAGATCTAAAAGAATAAATTGTTTGGCTTACTTAAATTATGAATCATGTATTAATGTTAATAGAAGAGTTGTAGTGCTTTTCATAAGCTTTCTAAATTGTCTTGAATCACTATTTTCAGTGGTTTAGAACTTGAGTTACATGTGTTTAAAGTTAGAAGTCAGAATCTGTCCAAGTCTGGACAGATTTACTTGTTTGATTTGGTTAGCCTTTATAACTGCTTAATTATCTTGATATGATTATAAATAAGTTTTAGACAACTTAATAAGCTTTCTAATAAGTCTTATGTCAAGTCTTTTTGTGCTTTAGATCTCTAGTTATAGCTGTTCGAAGATGAATGTAATATTCTATCTAAAGTTTGGACAGAAGTGCTTGTCTGTTATGTTTGGTCTTTTTAATAGCTGAATCATGCTTAAGTGATAATAGAAAAGTTGTAGATAATTTCATTAGCTTTCCAGAAAGTCTAGGATCATCTTGTTTAGATATGTGTAGCTCTAGTTATGTCTGTTTAAATAAATGGTGTGTTGCTGTCCAAACTGTATAAATGAACCGAAGTTGATTGCTATGGCTTAACGTTGCTTATGAGATCCTTGATGCTATGTCATGACTTGATAATGTTTAGTTTATGCATTTCATGTTATGAAACTTGATATATTATATAAATATGTTAGATAATGATGATTGACTTGTTTAACAATGATAGGAGTTGTATGTGCATACATGTGTTCCATTGTGTGATGTAATCTTGATTGATTGTTATAGCTAGCCTCTCTGAGTGCCTAATGAACCGTATCACACTTTTCTTTAATATTAACATGCTGAAATGATCATGCCATGTTGTGAGTTAGAGCTATGTCTTCTTTTAATAGTTATCCAGATTGCTTATGTGAAGTAATTAGGAATGCTTATATATGTGCCTATGATTGCATCGTAAGCGTTTTCCTTGCATTCATACGTTTGCATTACGCATCTCATTTAGGTAACGGTAGATACATCATGAAGGACGTGATGATGAGGCTAAACCCGAAAACGATGTTTCGTGGATTATCCTAAAGATGCGGAGTTAAGCAAGTGCTACAGCGGAGATGCTCGCCAAGCGAGTATCACCTAACAAACACTAACCTAGTGTTGGTTCCCAGGCAAGCCCCGGAGCATTCTAAGTCTCCCAGTATTTACAATTAATTAAATTGAGTATTTTATACTGTGATGCATTAGGTATAGGAGTTGATTGAATCCTACTTGATGCATTACCATTCCTTGATTATTGATTAATATCTACCTTGTTATCCTGTTATTTAATTACAATGTAGAATTGCTTAGCCTGCTTGATAAAGTAGTAAAGAAAGGATGTTTCCGTAATACCCCTGGTGGGTATTTACCGGATCATGGTTGGCTATATTTGCTATCGTGGAAAAGAACCTGAGTAGTAATGAAATACAGTCAACTGGAAGGCAATGCACAAGTTTGGAAACTTGGGGCAGTCCGTCCGTTGGATCGTGTAGGTTTGTATCGATGTTGGCCCTCGTTCATTTTTGAATGCGCCCTTTTCCTTAGGGATACGTCGGTGTCGTAATCACCGACCCCAAAGCCGGTTAGACGCTGTTCGAGCCGGTCTCAACCTGTGTCGCACCCTCTAGTATGGAAACACGATCTGCCGCGGAATGGCCATCGTATAGTTCCAATTGGGTGGTCCGTGCTTGAACCGCGATGATTACCACCACGAACAAGCATCGAGCGGTTACCCAATGCATGGACCCGACGGGGAAAGTGTGGGTTGGTATTAAAGGTTTATCACCAGCTGGTTTGGAATTCGATTCGAGTCGCCGTCTCCCCCGGTTAGTGGGAAACTATGTCGAGCTTCACCACGATACAACTCCATGTGACATTTGTTGGTTCAACTAAAATATTGATAAGCAAACCTGATATGGTATTACGTATTTGTTTGCTAGATTCAAGTGAGTGCTCTAGTACAGGTGCAAAACCTAGAGTTTAAGGAATAGGATAAAAGATGACTGCTCATATAATTAAATGATGAACCCTTTATCTCAAGATCCTTTTGCAAATAAAGTTAGCCAGCTCCACTGTTTATATCAGCCTTGCATACTCCTTGGTGTCTCTTTATTTTTGGTTTCCGACGGGTAAGTCTAGCTGAGTACATTCGAGTACTCAGGGTTTATCCCACCTTGTTGCAGGTGAAGGTTAGGTCTGCTGAAAGGTGATGACCAGTGTCGGTGGGCTCGGCAGTTCCATACCTCTTCTCTTTATGCTGTTGTTGGAGGATGTCACACAAGCTAGCAAAGTATTTCAACTTATATTATTGTATTCATTTCAAAGCTATGTTGTTTCTCCTAAATTAAGTGGAACTCCACTTTTATTATTATTTGTAAACTTTATTGTAATTTTATTTCCGCTGCAAAGCTCTGTGAACATGATCTGTATTTGCTTGACCATGCGATCTTGGCTGAGATGTTGGAAAAGTTTGAATCCCTCAGGATTTCACAGACTACCAGGTTTATATGGGCTCAAGTGTGCTAATTCAGCTGCTCCGGCAGAGGTTTTCGCACTTGTGCTCTTATACATTGGTCGGTTCTGTCACAGAGGGGGTGCACCTCCAGGCCTAGCTTGCTGCCTCTGAACACCCTAACCTTGCACACCATGGAAAGGGTGGTGCCTAGCCTAGTTGTTCAGTTCCATCTCCCTCCTAGCCGCTCTCTTCCTCTGAAAGCAAAACTCAGCCAGGTGACCCTCATGGTGACAGTACTCGCACTCAAACCTCACCACTCTCTTGGGTTGTTAGTTTGATTGGTTGAGGGGTTGTTCACCTTGGCTGGTTTCTTGCCCTTCGGAAGGGGATCACTAGAGTGGCCAGGAAGGGTGTCAAGTGTGTTCCTGAGATGGTTAGGTTTGGGAACCCACACTTGCTTGCGAGGTGGAGCTTTGGGAGATTCAACAAGGATACCATCCTTGGTGATAGTCTTAGGTGGCTCAGGTGGGGTGTGATGAGGGACGGCCCGATCTTCCGTGAGGTAGTGATAGGTTCGATTGGTGGAGAACTCGACGTTGGCGATCCGGCTTCAAATCAGACACGATTCGAAACCTGCAACCGTTACACCACTTCTCCGTTGGTTATCAACCAAGCACAACTTGATTGACCTCGCCAAGAAGGCTATTCCTGCAAGCGAATCGAAGAACACAAGCAAGAAGGTAAAAACACGCAATCTGAAATTGCAAATATGAATCTCACGAATTTATATGGAGGGTTCAAGAACTCGGTTCCAAAGGACTAATCAACACAGAGGAGGAGATCAAGAACGGGGGCCCTGGATCACTGTAAAAGGATTCGACACCACAGTTACAATGAACGATTCAGTTTCTCGATGGAAAACTAAACTCTAAACAAAACCCAAGACCTAACGACGATGACGGCGGGTAATTATAGGGTTTAGGACATCATCTACGCTGGACGCACCCCATAATGGGCTCTAAGACGATACACGGCCCAACGGACCAAAATACGGTGACGCAGCACCCTGGCAGATTGTGGACGCTGCCTTGTTTCGATGATTTCCGTTGATTCCGAACGTATTTTGACGTGATTCTAAAGCCATTGGTTAGCTTATCAAATTATCTTTCCAAGCATATCTTGTTCCTCGAAAACGGAGTCCGTATGCGTCCGGGGCATTGATTTTACCCGGGACTGCTCCTGAATTCCGAGGGTGACGAGGTAGCTGAGTTGGAGACGGATTGCAACTTGGAGAAGACCATGGCGTTGGTGTGTCCAGCGTGTCGATGTCCTCATCATCCTCCCCTTCTTGAATTGGAGTCGTCCTCGACTCCATCTTGGTGATGTCCTCATCATCTGTTGGGGGAAGGGACCCTCGGCAGTGGCACCACGCAGGCTGGTTCAACGAAGCGGCCCTCGCGCGTCCCGCGCACCTTCGCCGCCTGCCCCCTTTTTTATCTTGTTAAGCCCCTCAAGTCACCGATCAAGCCCCCGAATACTGACCCAACCTTCGGAGTGTTCAACAATTTCTCACAGGCAAAGGGCATGAAGAGCGCTGGAATCAACCCTCGCGCATCCCGCACACCTTCGCCGAGAGGCCCGGGCCCAACTGGCGGCGAAGGGACTCGAACTTCGCGACTGGACGGATATCTTCGCAAGGCGAAGGTCTGCCCTCGCATTTCTGCGAAGGTGAGCACGAGTCGAGCGGCGGCGGGCGCATGGAAAGCAGGCTAGGGTTTCGGCTCCAGTTGTGTTTTTACGATTCTGCCCTTCTGTGTGTATAACGCAGAGGAATCTTTATTGTACCCTATTGTAATTTGGTCGGCACCCCTTGGTATCCCCTATAAATACCAGGGGGTGAACAGTGTAACAGACACGATTTTTTGGGAATAGAGCCACAGCAACACTGTTGTCGCTTCCTTATACCTTCGCGTTGGCTTTGTTTCCGCTGCATCTACGCTTGGTTCTGACGATTGGCCACCTTCGCCACCCCCTGCACGTGTGCGGAGGTTGGGCAAGTGTGTTACCAACAGTTTGGCGCCGTCCGTGGGGACCGAAGTTCGAAATGGCGGGAAACAGAAGAGCGACCACTAACAGAGACCTTCGCGCGGCTAGAGAAGCTGTGGCGGTGGTTCCACCTGCCGAGGAAATTGCGGAACCATCGAGAGCAGAAGATGTTACTCCAGACTCAGAAGTCCCGGGCCCTCAAACCCGGACGCCAGCGCAGCTGCACCCCCACTTTCCCGGAGGAGGAGAGGGAGGAGACGAGGAGGAATTGGGCCTTGAGGCTCTAGAAAGGCTTCAAGCTGAGTTGCAAGAGAAGAAAAGGCGCCTGGACCAGCTTGAGAGGCACAACCGGTTGCGCGCTATCAGGCAAAAGGCAGACGAGGCTAGGGAACAGCTTCGCCAAAAGGAGGAGTCTCTCGCAGCAGCTGAAGCCGAAGCCGAGGGTTGGAACGATGGGGAAATGCCACCACCTCAGGAGGGGAATGAGGAGTAGGATCATGGCAACCTCCGCCGCCATCCGCCACCCCCACCACCACCAAATCACCCAGAACCATACCCTATGAGACAACCAAACTTTCGCCAACTCTACCTAGATGAGAGACAGCCAAACCTTCGCAACCAACGGAGAGCCCAACAACACCAAATGCCCTATGACCCAAAATCACCACTCTCCCAAATACTCCAGACCCAACCCTGGCCACCATGCTACAATCCACAAAACCTCCCCCATTACGATGGACTTACTGACCCTTGCAAATTCATAATGAGGTACGAAGCGGCAGTCGCCGCAGCAGGAGGGGACGAGTCAACAATGGCGAAGTCTTTTGTAATCATCCTTCGTGACATCGCGCAGATTTGGTATAGCAACCTTCGCCCTGGAACAGTGGATTCCTGGGCCAACCTCAGAGACAAACTCTGCACCAACTTCAAGGGCATCACAGCAGCACCATCAAACCCCATCGAGCTTTTCAACTGCAAACAAGAAGAGCGCGAACCGTTACAAGACTACTGGCGAAGGTTTATCCAGATTAGAGCAAGAACTCCGGGAATATCCGACGAGGCCGTAATCCTCGCTGCAGTCAGCGGCTTACGCCCAGGCCCATGTTCCTCAAAATTCGCCAGAAAACCAGCAAACACAATCGAAGAGCTTCATGATACGATGGAATGGTACTGCAAAGCGGACATGGATTTCCGGGCAAAGTCCGATGCTCGAAGGTCGCAGCAGAAACCACAGCTGAGGCCCCAAACGAGAGAAAACAACCCTCGCCAAGATCAAAGCAACGTTGGAGCGATTAACAAGGCAAATCCAATCGAAGACCAGAGAAGGAGCACTCAGCCTTCGGGCAACCAAAACCCACATGGATTTCCACCCCCGCCTGACCAAAGAAACCAACAGAGGGACCCGGCCAAAATGTACTATCATTTCTGCGGCCTAGGAAAAGGGCACGCAACAAAGCAGTGCGAGTGCTTCGCCAGAGGGAAAGAGTACCAGGAGTCCAAAAGAGCCTCTTCAGCAGAAAACGGAACCATCAATCACACCAGAAAGCCAAACTTCAACCCAACCCAACCTCCCTACCAGTACACCCCCATAAACTATGGCTTACCCTCGCACCAACCTTTCTACTCTCAACACCCACATTACAACCACACCTCTTTTCAACCAACCTCTTTTCCTCAACGCTAAAATGCACCATACATTGTCACATTCCCAACAACCCCTCAAGCCCAAACCAACCAACAAGTGAGCAACACTCTACCACCACCACCACCAATACTGGCCCTGCCAGCCCCCCAACCTGTCAAATCCGAAGCCCAACCCCAGACAACCATCAACAACCCAACATCAACCTTCGGTGTCATACTGGCCATCACCGGAGGATCCAACGAAGATCATGGCAATAAGAGGCAAAAGAAAGAACATGCCCGAAGAGTACATCATGTAGCCGTCAAAGGACCACACAAATTCGGCCGATGGTCTCACATCCCGATAACTTTCGATTCTAGCGACATGAAGTTAAGGGACTACCCTCACACTGATGCAATGGTGATCGAGACTAACTTAGCAGGGTGGACAGTCACCAAAATTCTCGTCGATACAGGAAGCTCCGCTGACATCCTGTTCACCACAACCTTCGACAGCATGAAGCTTGACAGAAACCTCTTGCAACCCTCCGACAACCCACTATACGGTTTCGGCGGGCAACAAGTAAGAGCTATTGGGAAAATATCTCTGCCCGTTACCTTCGGAGATCAGCTGAACTGCAGAACTGAGCATATAACCTTCGACGTGGTCGACATGTTCTATCCTTACAATGCAATTTTCGGCCGAGGCGTCACCAACGCATTCAACGCTGTAATCCACCCTGCATACCTTTGCATGAAGCTTTCTGCTCCGAAGGGGGTCGTCTCATTATACGGAGATCAAGACATTGCAAGAGCAGCCGAAGGAACAGTAGCATCGGGGCAACGCAATGTCCACAATTTGTCAAAGCCTCGAGCCACAAACCTTAGCGACGAGGGTGAAGAATGCATCGACAGAGTAAAAGCATCACCCAAAGAAGAGACTAAACAATTCCAACTCTTCGAGGGCAATTCAGAAAGGAAAGTGTTCATTTCAGCCAACCTGGACCCCCAGTCAGAAGACAACCTTATTCGTTTCCTCAAGGAAAGCTCTGATACCTTCTGTTGGTCTACGGAGGACCTCAAGGGAGTAAACAGAACTTTGATCGAGCACAGCCTAAACATCAAACCAGGCTATCGCCCAATTAAGCAAAAGCTTCGCAAAATGTCAGAAGAGAGGAAAGAGGCAGTGAAGGCAGAGGTAAAAAGACTTCTGGACGCAGGCGTCATCCGTCCAGTCAAATATCCAACATGGCTCTCAAATGTGGTACTAGTTCAGAAAAAGAACAAGAAATGGAGAATGTGTGTTGATTTCACATGCCTGAACAAAGCCTGTCCGAAGGATGACTTTCCTCTGCCTAACATAAGCACCTTGGTCGACAGAGCAGCTGGTTGCCAAATGCTTTCTCTCCTCGACTGTTTCTCAGGGTACCACCAGATTTGGATGAATGAGGAAGATGAGGAAAAAACAAGCTTCGTTACACCTTCGGGCACATTTTGCTTTCGAAGAATGGCAGAGGGCCTCAGAAACGCAGGATCAACCTTCGCTCACATGACAACTGAAGTCTTCAAAGACGAACACGCAATCTCTGCCTACGTTGATGATTTGATTGTACAGAGCGAGCTAAAAGAAAATCACATAACAGACTTGGAAAGAGTGTTCAAAAACCTTCGGTCCGCTGGACTCAAATTAAACCCCGAAAAATGTGTTTTCGAGGTAAGCGAAGGAAAACTGCTAGGCTGCATTGTCTCAGCAAGGGGAATTGAAGCCAACCCCAAAAAAATTGATGCCATCATCAATATGGAACCACCAACGACCAGGAAAGCAACTCAGCGCTTGTCAGGACGCTTAGCAGCACTCAGCAGATTCATCTCCAGGTCCGCCGAGCGAGGGTTACCTTTCTTTGAAACATTAAGAAGCACTGCACCATTCAATTGGGGCCCCGGCAGCAGAAAGCCTTCAAGGATTTGAAAAAAGTATCTCACCAACTTGACTGTTTTAACCAGCCCAAGCAAAGGGGACCTGTTACTGCTGTACGTCGCAGCTTCGCCTCACGCAGCAAGCGCAGTCCTAATCAAAGAGTTAAACGAGAACAACAGAACCAGGCAAGCCCTAATCTACTATGTATCAGAAACCCTCGAAGGTCCCAAACGAAACTACTCAGAGCTCGAGAAGATAGCATACGCCGTGGTCATGGCATCAAGAAAGCTAAAGCATTATTTCCAGGCATATGAGATCCATGTACCCTCGGCATACCCCCTCGAGAACATTTTCAAGAACAACGAGGCAGCTGGCAGAATAGCGAAATGGGCAGTCGAGCTCAACAGCTACGCTATAACCTTCGTCGGGAGAACAGCAATCAAATCACAGGCACTAGCAGATTTCATAGCTGAGTGGACCCCTGACCCTCGCAGAGATGGAACTCAACAAGACCCATTCTGGACAGTATATGTCGATGGAGCCTGGGGAGCAACTGGAGCAGGGGCCTCGGCCATTCTAGTTTCACCATCCGGGTCTCAGCTAAGATACGCAAGAAGGCTCAACTTCAAATGCACAAACAACTCCACAGAGTACGAGGCAGTGATACTAGCCCTTTCGAGGCTCCGATCTTTATCAGTCCGAAGGGCGGTCGTCAACACAGACTCCCAAGTTATCGCGGGACACATCGAGAAAAATTACAAAGCAAAAGACCCTGAGCTGCAAAAATATTTCCAGTATGTTCGAAGGTTAGAATCTTTTTTCCTCGGCATAACAGTAAAAGCAATACCAAGGTCGGAAAACAACGAGGCAGACAGCCTAGCCAAAGCAGCAGCGCAACAATTACAGCTACCGCCAGATGTTTTTTATGAGGAAACAACTCAATCAACATTCGAGGCCTCCGAAAAAAGTATGAAGCTAGTCAACGCAATCCAAAACGAAGACTGGAGAGCACCCATCATGGCCTATATCAACGGGCTACATGAACCCGAGTCCAAAGAGGAAGATAGCAGACTAAAACAAAGAGTTCAAGGGTACAAAATTGTGGACAATATTCTGTTCAAAGCTTCGGTAACCTCGCCATGGCTCAAATGCGTGTCACAGACTGAAGGAAATGACATTCTTAAGCTCATTCATGAAGGTATCTGTGGCTCTCACAACGGCCCGAGGGCGTTAGTTGGGAAAGCTTTCCGACAAGGTTTCTATTGGCCAACTGCATTACGAAATGCAGAAAGAATCGTCAAACATTGCGAGGGTTGCCAACTAACGGCAAAGACACAAAACGCCCTAGGGGCTCCAACAACTCTGATATGCCCAACATGGCCGTTGCAAAGATGGGCAATGGACCTCGTCGGTCCATTCCCAACAGCTCCAGGAAACCTTCGCTACGCAATCGTAGCTGTGGAATACTTCACGAAATGGATTGAAACTAGACCACTGGCTTCCATCACCTCCTTGGCCGTGAATAAGTTTTTCTGGCAGCAAATAATTTGCCGGTTCGAAGTCCCCAAATACCTAACTGTTGACAATGGCACTCAATTCGACAGCGAGGTTTTCAAAGAATTTTGCGCACAAATCGGACCAATCCTATGCTTCGCCTCAGTCTGGCACCCTCAATCCAACGGCTTAGTCGAAAGAGCCAATGCAACAATTTTCCAAGCCGTATCAAAGAAATTGCAAGGCAGGCCCAAAGGAAAGTGGGCGGAAGAGCTAACCTCCGTCACCTGGTCCCATAACACTTCGGAATGCAGAGCCACCAAATTCACTCCCTTCAGGCTCCTGTTTGGAGAAGAAGCTGTGTTACTAGAAGAGTTGAATGTGTCACTCAGAACTACCTTCGAAACAGACGAACAAAACCAATTACTTGACAAAGACTTGCTCGAAGAAACAAGATGCAACGCAGTGCATAACCTTCGCAAGTATCACGAAGAAACAAAAAAATAGAGAGACAAAAAGGTGAGAGTCAAACAACTAAAGAAAGGTGACCTCGTTCTCATTCGAAAGCAAAACGCCAGCATGGCGGGGAAGTTTCAGCCAAAGTGGACGGGTCCATACCTAATAGCAGAATGCAACCGTCCTGGCTCCTTTCATCTCTCTAACAGCGAGGGAAACATCCTGCCTCACACCTGGAACGTCGACGACCTTCACAAATACTACCCGTAGCGGAGCCTTAGCGAACCCTCACAATATGTAATTTGTTATTTCATCTATGTTTTCTTCCATTTCTATGCATGTAACAAAAACAAAAGGAACTGCACTCTTTTTCCTTACGAAGGGGCGTAAGGTTTTTTAACGAGGCAGCATCCAAATTCTTAATACAAGCCAAAACCCCCATAAAAAAGTAAAACTCCAAATTATTACCTTTACTAACAAACATCGAAAAAAGCAGCTCTTCTTCAAGAGCGCTATAATCGATGATAACCCTCCAAGATTGCTTCAAAAAACAAACTTTTTTCAAAGCAAACTTCACCTCCACCTAAAACAAGGGGAGGTGCGAAGTCCAAAAAAGTCGAGCACCCTCGCAAAAAATGCTAGGGGCTCGCAAAAGCAAACATCACCTCCACCTAAGATAAGGGGAGGCGCGAAGTCCAAAAAAGTCGAGCACCCTCGTAAAAAACGCCAGGGGCTCGCAAAGCAAACTTCACCTCCACCTAAGATAAGGGGAGGCGCGAAGCCCAAAGAAAGTCGAGCACCCTCGTAAAAAACTCTAGGGGCTCGCAAAGCAAACTTCACCTCCACCTAAGACAAGGGGAGGCACGAAGTCCAAAAGTCGAATACCCCCGCAAAACCAAAAGCGTTACACAAGCCTCGCTAAAAGAAAAAGGGGGCGTCGCTGTTTTTCCAAATCAGCTTATGAAAGCGTTACGCAAGCCTCGCTAAAAAAGAAAAGGGGGCGTTGCTGTTTTTCCAAATCAGCTTATGAAAGCGTTACGCAAGCCTCGCTAAAAAAAAGAAAAGGGGGCATCACTGTTTTTCCAAATCAGCTTATGAAAGCGTTACGGGAGCCTCGCTAAAAGAAAAAGGGGGGCGTCGCTGTTTTTCCAAATCAGCTTATGAAAGCGTTACGCGAGCCTCGCTAAAACAGAAAAGGGGGCATCGCTGTTTTTCAAAATCAGCTTATGAAAGCGTTAAGCGAGCCTCGCTAAAAGAAAAAAGGGGGCGTCGCTGTTTTTCCAAATCAGTTTATGAAAGCGTTACGCGAGCCTCGCTAAAAGAAAAAGGGGGGCGTCGCTATTTTTCCAAATGAGCTTATGAAAGCGTTACGCGAGCCTCGCTAAAAAAGAAAAGGGGGCGTCGCTGTTTTTCCAAATCAGCTTATAAAAGCGTTAAGCGAGCCTCGCTAAAAGAAAAAGGGGGCGTCGCTGTTTTTCCAAATCAGCTTATGAAAGCGTTACGCAAGCCTCACTAAAAAGAAAAGGGGGCGTTGCTGTTTTTGCAAATCAGCTTATGAAAGCGTTACGCGAGCATCGCTAAAAGAAAAAGGGGGCTTCGTTGTTTTTCCGAATCAGCATATGAAAGCGTTACGCAAGCCTCGCTAAAAGAAAAAGGGGGCGTTGCTGTTTTCAAAAAACCTCTCTTAAACGAAAGGCAAGCCTCGAGAGTCAAGTATTATTTCAATCAAATTGCAAAAAATGAATAGAGCAACATCATAAGTTTTTCGCTTCAGACGACAGTGTGATATACAATCAATAGAAAGAATAAAATTACAAGGATTCATCACCATCCTTAATCATTATCAATTCATCAAAACCCTCGCTACCCTCAACAAACCCCACTTCCACCGGAACTATGGGTCCCCACAACAAAGGAGCCACAGGAACATTCGGCAATTCCCCGGGCAAAACCCTCGCCCTATACATATATCTCCGGTCCGTATCACTAACCTCCGAAGGCTCCTCCTTCGGAATTACAAGTGAACCATCCTCTAGATTACTTTGTCCAAACAAAAAATCCAAAGCCGTTCTATCGTCGATATCATCATCAACAGCAGCTGGCGCGGACGAAGAAGAACCAAACAAAAAACGTGTAGCTTGTCGATCGGTATAATCCGCCTCGCGCCAAAAACGACTCGACTTGCTGTTCTTCAAGTCGTACCTTCGCAGTTTCGACCACCAAAAATGCTCAAAGCTCAGCGAAGGATGTTTTAATTTATGTGGCAGAACCTCCCAATAATGTGGCCCACCTGCATACGTCATCGTCATACGGAGCCCAATGACTGTGCAAATGAAACACGTTACTGGAATGATCCGTCGGGTGTCCCTGCGGAGACCCCGAATTATCCACGAGCCACAGGACCATTATCATGAAGGTTGGATTAATCACAACATTACAACAGTTGATACAAAATACCATCGGAGTGCGGAAGCAAGATAGATAAACTTTACAAATTATGAAGATGTTACTTTTACATAAAAATAACTGGTGTTGCAGAAGTAGAGTAGTATTACAGAACCACACTTAGGCGGAGTACCTAAGTTGGAGATGAGGAACAACCAGATCACGTCAAGCCCACTGACATGATCAGGATCAACGCCACCTATTAGAAACCTGCAACAGGGGTTAACAAACCCTGAGTACTGGGGTACTCAACAAGACTTACCCGACAAAGAAAAAGGGGAGGAGACTCAGGAATGAAAGGCTTAGGTAAGGCTTGAACAAGATCGTGAAATTTGCAGAAAAAGCATTTTGAGTTTTTCCGCCAGCAACAAGCACCTCGGGACTCTAACCCAAGAGTACAGGTCCTGTTTGCAGAAAAAAAACATCTTGTAAAACTTGTTTTTATTTTGGAAAGGTTCAAGTATTCCTCAGTTCTTCATTGACCATGATTCATTTTACATTTCAAAACATTCCTAGTTGAGAACCACTCTCCGTTGACAGTCAGTGACCAAGTCTCCATAACCGAGGAGCAACGTTAATCCGGATAAAGAATACTCAGCTGAGGATCCCTATTCACACTGCATATGTAGCACCCAAGCTTGCATATGCCAACTTGTCTTCCACGATTCCTCCAAGATTGGGCCCGGTCCTACGCCACCCGGAAGTACAGTACACCACTCCAATCCGGGACTCTAACCCACGTGGGTACATGCTACTTCCGCCATCTCTCCACTCCCAGTGCGCGGTTGTCGGTCCAATAATGGATTTCTCGGAGCCAGAGCTTTCCGTAGTATGTGAATAGTTGCAAGTCTTGACCAGCAGGCCCCCATACGGATGGTCCCTAATTTTCCAGCCAGAACTATACCTTGGTCATATCTCACCCAAGCGTAATAGTTCTGTCAGTTTTTCAACCCTGTCTCGGTCGGTGTCAACTGTTGAGTCCTGGACTACAACTTGACGGCACCGTACGCGCGGACAACCTCTTCTCGACAATGACCACATGCTAGCTAGGCAAGCAGTCATCGAACGAGAAGTAAAGCCAAATTCCCATAAAGATTCTTTGAGTGATCACACTTTTGAAAATGGCATTTTATTGCAAATCTATAGTATAGCATCACTAAGCATTTTGCAAATAGTTTTAAAGCAGGGCTGGTGGATCTTCTGGTGGAGGTAAATAATGCAGGTAATAGGTCATCACACAACTCCTATAACCTAATGCAGTAGTTTAACTCAAAAGCATTTAAGGAAAATATTTTATAAATGGAAGGGTTAAATGCACCGGGGCTTGCCTTAAAGAGAGCGGGCTCGAGGGCGGACTGCAGGAGTCGGAGCTCGAGGTTACTTCGGGGTAGGTTCGTCGGCGGCTGGCTTGACGTTGATTCCTTCTGCTTCGGTTACTATACGGATGCAATGATGTATGCTTATGAGGATGCTGACATGAACAAACAACACATGACAAAACTTTCTATTTTTCCTAATTCATTTTAAAAGGTTGTGTAGTACAGTTGCTCCAAAATTTTCCAAATTAATCTCATAGGTTCATCATGGTGTAACTAGTTAACAGAACAAATTTCATAACCTATGGAGCTATACATGATTTTCTAAAAATCTAAAACTATCCATTTATTAATTAAAAGGGAGATTTTTCATTTTTTAATTGTTGCAGAAAAGTCAAGTTTCTTATTTTTCTAAAATACTACAAGGTGTAAAGAGTCTACCATTAAATTTTCAGAATTTTAGGAGCAACACAGAAAATCACACAAAAAGAAGAAAAGGAAACACTATTCACATATGCTAAAAGAAAAGGAAAAAGGAAAAACGCACTGTGCGCGACGGGACGCTTGCCTGACAAGACGCGGCGGCGGACGCGCTGCTCGGGATCTCGGCTGGGGCTCGGTCGAGACGGAAACGTCGCTCGTCCTGAGGCTTGACTGGGAGGCTCGGGCGAAACGGAAACGCGGGCTCGGGCGAAGCGGAGAAGGCACGCTCGCTCGAGACTTGGCTCGGGCGAGGCGGAGACGCTTCGTTCGTCCGAGACCGGGCCGGGAGGCTCGGGCGATACGGAGAAACGGTCGTCTGGCCGAGGCCTGGCTCGGAGACTCGGGCGAGGCGGACGGCTCGGCGAGGCGGATCTCGACGGTGGCGAGGCTTCGGTGAGGCTCGGCTACTTTCCGAGGGTGGTCGCGGCTAAGTTTTTTGAGGGCGGCCTCGGCTAACTTTCTGAGGGGGGGCTCGGCTGCTCGAGGGGCGCGGCTCGCAGGCATGCTCGAGGGTGAGGCTCGGGGCTGTGTGGTTCGAGGGTTGAGGGTTAGGCTTGGTCGGTTCGCCGGGGTTGGAGAGAAGCTGCTGTGCCGGCGAAGGAAAGGATGGAGGGGCGAGAGCGGTGGTTCAGGGAGGTGGGAGAGCTCAAGGCGAAGGTAGTGGCGGCTTCGGCGGGTGTTGGTGCTGCCTGGGTTAGCGAGGAAGTGCTGGTGGTGGCAAAGGAGAGCTCGGTGGCTTTTATAGGCGCGGGGTGATGCCGGGGTCCGGGCGAAGAGGACGGTGGGGGTCTGGGCAAGGACGGTAGGGGGTCCGGGCGATCGAGCGCTGGCGTCGGCCTCGGGCGACACGGGACGGAGCGGCCGGGTTTGGCGCTGCGCGGGGTTGGGGCTCGGACGAGGCGAAGGTAGGGGCCGAGAGCGCGGCTCGTCCACGCGGCGGTAGCTTGCTAGGCACTGTGGGGGACGCCGAGAGTCAGCGCTTTTGCGCAGAACGGTATGATGGCGCGGTTCTGGTCGATGGCGACGGGTCGGCTTCGGGTGAGGCTGCCAGGCGCGTGCGCACTCATCAGCCATGAACAGGAGTAGGGTCTAGGTTGACTTTTGAACTGGTTTTTGTATTTTGCAAACTACTGCCAAAAGTTGAACTGAGCAACAAAAACTCAAAACACCAAAGTTGTTTAGAAAAAAGAAATCTACAACTTTGTCAAAACGAACATTTTCAAAATCCAAACAGTTTTGAATTAAACTTGAAAACAGAAAAGGGAACACTTTTGGGATTTTAATAAATTCAAAATTACTTTTGATTTTGAACTGAAACATGAAAATCTGTAAACATGAAAGTTGTTCCTTTTATCAAAACCTACAACTTTGCTATCATACACTTTTCCTGAAACTCATTAGTTTTTGAACAAATTTTGAAAACTGAAAAGGGGACAACAACTAAAATTTGAATGAATTTGAAATAACTCAACATTTTGTACTGCAACTTGAAAATCTGTAAATACCAAAGTTGTTCCTCTTGACCAGATCTACAACTTTGCTTTTTGAACCAACTCCAAATTTTGAATAGTTTTTGAAGTATTAAAAGAGGGGTAAAACTACAAATTGGAAATCAGGGTTTTTGCAAAGAGATTTGAAATCAGATTCTGATTTTTGAACTTTGGTCAGCACAACAAAACATCAAAGCACGAAACTGAAAGAAGAATACAAAGAACTAGACACAGAGGTGAAATTACCATTTTGTCCTTAAAGTAAAATTTGGGCAAAAAGGGTTTTGAAAAGGGATCAAGCATAGCAATTAAGCAATTCAAATGCATCACAGAAATGATTAATGCTTAAGATGATGACATGACAGGTTAATTATAATTAAACACCAGGGGTGTTACAATTTAGCCCGAGCCCAAGATTCGCCGGTCATCAAGACATCCTGATAATTCAACATCAATGGCGTCACATCAAAAACCTCTAGCACGGTTCCGTCAGGAACCTGCATTTTCATAGATACAAAAAGTGTCCCAGTGTCATAAAGTCTTTTTAACTCCACACATATTACAAAACAACCCCCTCATCCGAGTCATCCTAGGTTTTCACACCTGTTCGGCTCCCCCTTGCTCATCCGCCCTAACTTCGCCGGCCGCAGCATCCAAACCCTCGCCGGCCGCAGCATCCAAACTCTCAACAGGCGCATCGACCATCGCAGCCTCTTCAACGTTAGTCTCTTCTTCGATCGAAGTGTCCCCAGCCGAAGGCACAACTTCGATGGGTGGAACCTCCGCAGAGTCAGGCACGGGAGCAGAACCAAAGCAACCAGCAGCAGCATCAGTCGCAGGCGGCGAAGGCATCGCGTCCTTCCGAGCCTGCAAAGAAAAATAAAGGATGAGCCCTCCAAATTCAATACCAAACCCCTCATTACACAAACAAACAAAACCACAATTTTTACCAAAAACACAAACCTGACGAGTAGCCTCGGCAGCATCTTCGAAAGCAAGAGCTCGGCCGCCGCCAGCAATCCAGAACTTGCGAAGCAATCGCATCGCGCAGTTCCGAACCTCCGCATCATCAACATTCATATGGCGAACCTCGTCAACAGTTGGAAAGACGTGGTTCGGCTTCCTGATTTTCCGAAGGTGCTCACAGTCAGCTTGGCGAAAGGTCCCCGCCATGGCCAAAGCCCTAGCATAACATCCGAAGTCGGCTGCGTTATCAACCAAAGAGCTGAAAACATCCAGCTCGTTTTTTAGCCAATCTTCGAAGGCCACAACATCAATGGCAGGTAGCGGCTCCCCAGCAGAACCGCCGGCTTCGGTCAAGCAGGTGTCAATTTTATTTTTGACCTCCCCCATGCTCTTCCGCCAAGCCTCGGAACGAGAAGCGAGCTCAGTGGACAACTCTTCTAGGCGATTGTTCGCAGCTAATAAATCCTTGTCTTTTTGTCGACAAGCAACCAGCAATTCAGCATTGCTATTTGCAACCTCTTGTGTCTCCTCTCGGGATTTCTTAACTTTCTCTAGAGCAGCTTTGAGCTCAATCTCTTTATTCTCCAAGCTCTGGCGAAGGTCCTTATTAGCTTTTTCCATTTCATTCAACCGATCATTCAGATGATGAAGATTATAACTCGCCCTCCGGCGCGCCGACCGGTTAAAGAGCATCAACTCAGCCACTTTGACATCAATGTCATCATGAAGGTTGTCCAAAGGCTCGTTGGCCAGTCGAAGCTCCGCTTCCGGCAAACAGATACGGTTAAACACCCGGCCAAGAAAACGCCTTTCCTCTGGAGCACACTGTAAGTGACACTCTCAAAGATCCGGACTCGTGAAAGCTCTGTTGCCGGACCGGAGACTCCAATTTTCTTGGCAAAATAAGGAAGGCTTGATCGGCTAGCCTCGCCATACGGCCTCTTCCCGGGGGTCCGATCAGACTCAATATCACCAGTAAACTCAAAACCATCGACCAAAATATGCGAGCCAGCAAACTCGGGGACCCTCACGGTGGACTCTCTGGCTCAAAGTCCCGAATGATATCATCAATACTTCGGGTAGCCGTAGCACCAGCACCAGACGGGGCTATCCTTTTTCCTCGATCATCCTCAATGGACACATCTTCATCAGAGCTACCTTCGCTACTAGAGGTATCACTGACCTCATCAGATGATTCATCCTTGGTCTCTGCCTCCTTTTTAGCCTCCCCCTCCTCCTCTTTCTCCTCATCATCGGAGACACCTTCGTCGTCCGAAATCTGGATTAAAGCATTAATCCCGCCAATGCGGGGCACCCGTCCTCCAACCATACCAACGCCTCGGCCGCTTGAAACTATGGCCGAGGAAGAGGAACTACCACTGGCACCTGAACCCACCGCGACCTTCGTCGCAAGCGTCTTCACCCGACCGCCGGCGCCGCCGCTGCCACGACCATGACCCCTCTTCGGCCGCGAAACAATCTCCTTACCCTCAGCAGCTGCACGTTTTCGTTTCTTCGGCGCATCTTCGCTCGAAGGTGCTGGCCAGTCAGCATACGGGACCCCAAGGATGTCAAACAGCCGATTGACCCGACCTCCGCTACCCACCGAGCTATGGATGGCCTTAACTTCTAATGTGGACAGCTTCCCAACAAGTTCCTCCGCCCACTACTGAACACGCTTATAGACAGCTTCGACCCCATCCTCTCGCCTAGGAAACTTCTTGAGAATTTTTTCCCATACCTTGTCCAGATCCACCTTCGGTTTCTTCAAACCCCTACCCTCGTACTTAGGGTCGTCCTCAACCTTAAACCATGCCTGCCTCTGGCTGAGAGGCCAAATCTTGGCACAACAGTACTCTTCTACCAAATCACGAGCACATTGAGAGCGCGCAATGACCCTCAGACAGTCAACAGCAGCGTGAGCCTCGGTGCTCATCTTAGCTTCGGAGCTCACATCACCAAGCAACGGAAGCTCACCGCAAAGCTCGGCATTATCACTGAGCTTGTAGTAAAACCAAAACTCCTGCCATCCGCTGGTCCACTTGTTCTTCTGGGCCTGCACCGGCAGCTCCGACCCGGCGCGATGACAGAAAGTGTACACCGCAAACTGACCAAGGCTGGCTTTACCTCCGCTGTCAACAATTTTGCGAGGCTGCATGTGCACTCGATGGGTTCGAACAAATCCCTCGACATGAGGAACGATACCCTGAGAACGACACGCCCAGACATAAACTGACATCTTCGTGAAGCACGAAGGTGTCAGCTGAAGGAAACGCAAATTGAACCTTCGCAGAACCAAGGTCACGAAGGAATCAGTAGGAAAGCGCAGACCAGCTGAAAAGAACTCCTCAAACAAAACAACCTCGTCTGTGTCCGGCTTCGGAACTATCTCCCCAGCACTGGTCCTAGCCTTCCCATCTTCCATCCAACCTCGCTTAACATAAGCCGCTAGCTCTGAGGTACAAACCCAGCTGAGCCCGAACTCGAAGGCCACTCCTTCATCCGCAGCAGAAGGAGAAACAACACGAGCGGTTTGCTTAGACCTCGCCATCTCTCCAAAAGTGAACCTCGCCAAACAAAGTAAGCAGAGCCTTCGCAACAACACAAAAGCAACCTTCGCAAAAATAAATGCGCAGCAGCAAGGTGGCTATAGCAAAGGAGGGCACAACCCCAAGCCCCCACCAACCCCATCTATTTATAGGCCGAGGGACGGAACACCTCACCCGATAACACCGGCACGAAAACCGAAATCCATGACACAAAATACAAAACGGACTTCTACAGTACAAATACAATACAACGGCCCAGCCCAAAAGCAGCCGCGGGCATCGCTACCAAGGGTCTCGTCACTTTTCCCGTTAAAAAGGCGCTGCTTGGGCCTAAATACTGTTCTTTAGATCCAAGGCAATGAGGGGCTACTGTTGGGGGAAGGGACCCTCGGCAGTGGCACCACGCAGGCTGGCTCAACGAAGCGGCCCTCACGCGTCCCGCGCACCTTCGCCGCCTGCCCCCTTTTTCATCTTGTTAAGCCCCTCAAGTCACCGCTCAAGCCCCGCGAATACTGACCCAACCTTCGGAGTGTTCAACAATTTCTCACAGGCAAAGGGCATGAAGAGCATTGGAAGCAACACTCGCGCATCCCGCACACCTTCGCCGAGAGGCCCGGGCCCAACTGGCGGCGAAGGGACTCGAACTTCGCGACTGGACGGATATCTTCGCAAGGCGAAGGTCTGCCCTCGCATTTCCACGAAGGTGAGCATGAGCCGAGCGGCGGCGGGCGCATGGAAAGCAGGCTAGGGTTTCGGCTCCAGTTGTGTTTTTATGATTCTGCCCTTCTGTGTGTATAGCGCAGAGGAATCTTTCTTGTACCCTATTGTAATTTGGTCGGCACCCCTTGGTATCCCCTATAAATACCGGGGGGTGAACAGTGTAACAGACATGATTTTTTGGGAATAGAGGCACAGCAACACTGTTCTCGCTTCCTTATACCTTCGCGTTGGCTTTGTTCCCGCTGCATCTACGCTTGGTTCTGACGATTGGCCACCTTCGCCACCCCCCTGCACGTGTGCGGAGGTTGGGCAAGTGTGTTACCAACATCATCCCCTCCTTCTAGAATTGGAGTCATCCGCGACTCCATGTGATCTCCAAGCTCCTGCAAAAGGTTAGTGACCGCACAATGCGAAACACAAGGTATAAGATCATGTGCAGCAACACAAACATGTCGACAAAGCATAGTATAACAAGGAGCATTATTATTTTCACATAACGCAAAAGTAGAAGAAGTTGTAGCAAGAAAAGCACCTCCTTTTAACTTAATCTTATTATTGTTAGCAATGTCTGTTGGAGGTTTTTTTTATTTTTAATCTCTTTAGCATGTTTAATAATATCCGTAGGAGACAAAGGCAACAAAGTAATTTTCTTGTCCTTATGTATGATAGTGTATGTATTAGTTCTACCATGGTGTAAAGCATCATTATCAAATTCCCATGGGCGACCTAACAAAATGGAACAAGCTTGCATAGGGACAACATCAAAATCAGCAGTATCATGATAACAACCTGTAAAAAAGCTAATGCGTGCTGATTTAGTCACCTTAGTCATACCATTATTATTGAACCACTGAAGTTTATACGGATATGAATGTTGTCGTGTGGTCAAGCCAAGCTTCTCAACCAAATCCGAACTCACCAAATTGTTGCAACTCCCGCTATCAATGATGGTGAGAACACGACAACCCTGCACAATGAGATACATGTGGAACAAATTGTGGCGTTGGATCTTCACCTCTTCTTCTTCATGTCCCACACGTGTACTCAACACTCGCTGCACAAGAAGACTAGGATAGTCCGCAGCAGCAGCCACAGAGTCAATGGTGATGGTCTCCTTGTCTTGATCATCCTCGGTGGAATCTGCAGCAATGTTAGCAGCAAGAGCTAAATCATCTTCAACATCACTAGTACTTACATATCCATCCTCGGTAGCAATGAAAGCACGATGACTGGGGCAATCCTTCATGACATGTCTCATGCCTTTGCATCGGTGGCAAATGATTGTAGAGCTGGACGAGGAAGATCTAGTAGAAGCATCCGAAGTGGCACCTTTCTTGAATTGTGGAATTTGCACATTAGACAATTTACTTACCCCTGAAGGTGTAGATGGCTGTGGTGCTGCAGGAAGCGTGGGCTTCTCCGGATCGGAACATTGCTGAAAAGGCCTCCCATTGTTATACCTGAAAGGTTGATGTTGTTTGCGTCCCTGTACTTCTCGTTCAGCTTTAAGAGCAAGATGATATAATTGGCTGAACCTATTCCAATCTTTGTAATCAAGAATATCATGGATATCACGATTCAAACCACCAAAGAATCTAGCACTAGCATCATCATCATCTTCATGTATACCACAACGTGCTAAACCAATAAGCAATTCTTGATAATATGCCTCTACCCCTTTATCACCTTGTTTTAAAGTTTGCAGTTTCAAATGTAAATCACGTTGGTAATAAGGAGGAACAAAATGAGATTTCATGCGTTGCTTTAAAGCATTCCAAGTTTGAGACACAACAGCAGCATTATTAGCATTGCAAAGATCACTCCACCAGAATAAAGCAAAATTAGTAAACTCACTAGTAGCAAGTCTAACTCTATGATCAGCAGGAACATTATGTGAACAGCAAGTTCCCAATCTAAATATGTCTCAGGATCTATATTACCAACAAAAGGGGTAGGCTAAATTTAATTTTAGCAAAACGATCATTATTATGATTATTACCTCCCATACCGCGACGATTGAAGTTGAGACGGCGACGGGGACCAGCATCAGCATCCGCATCGTCATCACCAAAAGCATCCGCATCTTTATCATCACGATGAGGTTGAGGCCGTTGCTCAATCTGTTCAATGCGTTTGACCACATTGTTCACGTTGCGCGTCAGCTCGGTCATGAGGTTGTGTTGTTCATTCATGAATGTTGTAAGCTCGCCTTTGGACACACACTCATTGAAGTCCGCCAGAATTCCTGCTATTGTTAGAAGATAGAAAAAGACAACAACAAAGTATTATCCCTATCAACTAAAAGGAACCAAGTGGTGGTGGTGGTGAAAGTGGAATGCAAAATCACAAGCGGCTTACCACCGTCTTGCCTGTATTCTTACCAACGCCAAACAAGATCAAACCAAAGTGACGAAGCAATCTGTTGTTAAGCGTGGGTAACAGTTGCAAGATGAACCTGTGCTGACAGAAGTATATGTGGAGCTATATGTAGGCACAATATGACAACTGTAACGTCCCGCCTCCTCGAGGCCGGGCCCGCTTACATCAGGCAGCTTTCATAGGACCTAGACTATCCCCACAGACCAATACCAGTCTTTTCTGCGCACTTTGTCCTCACTCATGCGCACCCGGGAAAGACTTCCCGGTCGGTCACCCATTGCTCCAAGCCAAGCACGCTTAACTTTGGAGTTTTTAGGAGATGGGCTTCCGGAAAAGAAGTTGCAACTTATTGGTATGAGTATCCTATTATTCCTATTAAGCCTTAGGCCGGGATGTTACATCCTCACCCCCTTAAGAGATCGACGTCCTCGTCGATCAATCCCAAGCCAGGAACGTCCTCTCTTGGCCACGTCCGTGTGTCCAGTGCCAGCACATGTGCCATGCTGTGTGACCACTCCGGGTCCACACCAGCCATGACCACCATGTCTGAGCAACTGCGACACACGCACCCGTGAAACCGCGAGAGTCGGCTCTGATACCATTCTGTAACGTCCCGCCTCCTCGAGGCCGGGCCCGCTTACATCAGGCAGCTTTCATAGGACCTAGACTATCCCCACAGACCAATACCAGTCTTTTCTGCGCACTTTGTCCTCACTCATGCGCACCCGGGAAAGACTTCCCGGTCGGTCACCCATCGCTCCAAGCCAAGCACGCTTAACTTTGGAGTTTTTAGGAGATGGGCTTCCGGAAAAGAAGTTGCAACTTATTGGTATGAGTATCCTATTATTCCTATTAAGCCTTAGGCCGGGATGTTACAACAACAAGGATTAGCAATTAACGAATACAGATTAGCAAAGTTCAATAAGTGTCCAAAGCACAAGTCACAATTGCTGGCTAAGACGTGTGTAGACGTAGCGCAACAAGATGAAACAAAGAACGATGTAAAGAACTCACAGGACAAGCAAAGAGCACTGATTTTTCCTTTTTCCTGAATTTTCTTGTGATTTTCCAAAAAGGCACTAGTAGCAATCAAACTTTTTTATTTTTTCACTATTTTTTTATATTTTTCCCTGAACAAGGATCACAAAATATGTAACCGCAAAAATTGGCACCTTCAACTGAGGTGGGATGTGGTGTACAGAAAATCAGCAAGTTCTCTGAAAAGCGTGCTGAAACCTTGTCAATTTTTTTTATTTATTTTCCCGATTTTTTTTGGCAATTTTGAGGGGACCAAATAGGGTCGGCTCCAAACAGTGTCAAGAAGCTCCACAAAAAATTTCAGATTTTTCGGATAAACGAGCGAAAAGTTATGCCTGTTTGAGAGAAGGTATCTCTAGTTATGTTTTCCGAAAGGCACAACACGAAAACAAGAGTTAGGGCAACTCGGCAGCGGCACTTAGGCAAAGCGATCGTAAACTCCAACACCGATCACAAGAGCAAGTGTCCTTATGACTAACAGCAGTAAGTAGATGCGAGATGATGTAAGGAGGGCTGTGATGCAAGCAAAAATTAGAGCGGTTGGCAACCTATCTAGGGTTTGCGCGGCAGCGAGAAGTTACACAAGGCGGCTAGCGGGGCAAGTCGAGTAATGTGGTGGCTTCGACTTGTTGTTTGGGAATGGTGGATGGGATAGCAGCGGAAACAAAGAAACAACGAAGGCACGTTGAACTACGATGACGAACACAACCTAAACCAGCAACAAGACTCGACCATGAACACAAACTCAACAAAGCGAAACTGAAATGAAATTGTAAAGGCACAAAGGGCGATAGGACAGTGGAAATTGAAATAATTTTTATGGATTTTTGTGTACTCTAGGTAAAGAGCAGATATGAATCTAAGGGCAAACGAGATTATGCCTCGCGGGAAACCTGAAATATCTGATACCAATTGATGAGGGACGGTCTGATGTTCCGTGAGGTAGCGATAGGTTCGATTGGTGGAGAACTCGACGTTGGCGATCCGGCTTCAAATTAGACACGATTCGAACCCTGCAACCATTACACCACTGCTCCGTTGGTTATCAACCAAGCACAACTTGATTGACCTCGCCAAGAAGGCTATTCCTACAAGCGAATCGAAGAACACAAGCAAGAAGGTAAAAACACGCAATCTGAAATTGCAAATATGAATCTCACGAATTTATATGGAGGGTTCAAGAAATCGGTTCCAAAGGACTAATCGACACAGAGGAGGAGATCAAGAACGGGGCCCTGGATCACTATAAAAGGATTCGACACCACAGTTACAATGAACGATTCAGTTTCTCGATGGAAAACTAAACTCTAAACAAAACTCAAGACCTAACGATGACGACGACGGCTAATTATAGGGTTTAGGACGTCATCTACCCTGGACGCACCCCCTAATGGGCTCTAAGACGATACACGGCCCAACGGACCAAAATACGGTGACGCAGCACCCTAGCAGATTGTGGACGCTGACTTGTTTCGACGATTCCTGTTGACTCCGAATGTATTTTGACGTGATTCCAAAGCCATTGGTTAGCTTATCCAATTATCTTTCAAAGCATATCTGGTTCGTCGAAAATGGAGTCCGTATGCGTCCGGGGCGTTGATTTTACCCGGGACTGCTCCTGAATTCCGAGGGTGACGAGGTAGCTGAGTTGGAGACGGATTGCAACTTGGAGAAGACCATGGAGTCGGTGTGTCTAGCGTGTCGATGTCCTCATCAAGGTGATCTTGATAGGGAGAGTGGATGGTTTCTCACTCAGGTCTACTCCGCTAAACTCACCGATTTTGCCAAAGACACTAGAGCCCTCACCACCTGAAGCAAAGCCTACTCCCGAATAGTCAGTCCCCCTCTTGAACTAACTGATCATCATGCGGCGGATACATGGGTGTATGCCGGGTCTATGAGTGATGAGTGATTGTCAACTAGGATGATGCGCATATTCTTTGGCTTGTGTTGTGCAGGTGTCGAGCACGGAAGCAGTCATCAAAGGCGAGGTGAAGGTCAAGTAGAGACGTGCCGTGCCGATGGACCGAGAGTGGCGAAGGGCGGACGTGAGGCTTGGACTAAGGGACCAGAGGCCTGAGGATCAGCTGTGGTGGCTGGCAGCCTGTGACGACTACGAGCGAAGACTTGCGATCATGTGTTGCCTGGGTCGTGGACTTGGGGACACGTGTCGGTGGACGGGATGCACGGGAGGTGCATCCCATCTACGACGTCGGTTTGGTGGTAGAGCCAGGGAAAAACCATTGGGTGGATGGTTTCCAGGTTTGGGCCTCAAAACCTGGGTGCGGATGGTTTCCGAGTTTGGCCACAAAACTCGGGCTGAGGACGGTTTCCAGGTTTGGGCCTCAAAACCTGGGCGCTGAGGGTTTGCTGAGTTTCACCTCAAAACTTAGAAGCTGGTGGGTGTGGCGGAACGGCCCTAATCCCATGGCCCACCGGTCCCTGTCATCCACTGACAGCCGAACTGATGTTCCGTGTGATTAAGACTGTTCGTCACTGGGCTGCATCAGCGCCCATCGTCCGCAGGATCATCTCACAATTCGGTTACAACATTGGATACTTTTACAAATAACATCGGAATACAGAGCGGAAGACTTAAATAACATTAGTTTTACAAACCGAGGTTCCAGATAAAATTAAAGGTGCAGTTATTACAAACCAAGTTCGGGAGATAGAAAATAGGCAACGTAGCGGAGTACAACAAATTAAGATACTTGCAATCACCCAGCCCGAGGGTGTACACTTTACTCTTCGGCCTCATCGGCCTCTTCCTGGACGATGGTCATGCAGCAGGGCGCAAGACACACCGGGGACTCAGTCATACCTGCAGCATGGGTAACAAACACTGAGTACGGGGGTACTCAACAAGACTTACCCGACTAAAGAAAAAGGGGAGAAGACTCAGGAATGAGAGGCTTAGGTAGTCAAGGTAAGGCTTAATCAAGATCAAGTATTTTGCAGAAAAAACATTTTGAAATCCTTGTTTTATTTTTTTGGAAAGATTCCAGTATTTCTCAATTCTCCATTGTCATGATTCATTTTACCTTTCAAAAACATACCTAGTTGAGAACCACTCTCCGTTGACAGACAGTGACCAAGTCTCCATAACCGAGGAGCAACGTTAATCCGGATAAATAATACTCAGCTGAGGATCTCTATCCACACTGCATATGTAGCACCCAAGCTTGCATATGCCAACTCGTCTACCACGATTCCTCCAAGATTGGGCCCGGTCCTACGCCACCCGGAAGTACAGTACACCACTCCTATCCAGGTACGACGACCACGTGGGTACATGCTACTTCCGCCATCTCTCCCATAAAAATTCTTTAAGTGATCACACTTTTGAAATTGGCATTTTTATTGCAAATCTATTGTATAGCATCACTAAGCATTTTGCAAATAGTTTTTAAAACAGGGCAGGTGGATCTTCTGGTGGAGGTAAACAATGCAGGTAATAGGTTATCACACAACTCCTATAACCTAATGCAGTAGTTTAACTCAAAAGCATTTTAAGAAAACTTTTGTAAAAGCGAGGTAGAGTTAAAATGCACCGGGGCTTGCCTTGAAGAGCAAAAAGGACAGGCTCGGGGTCGGCAGTGCAGGTGTCGGAGCTCGGGGTCGCCTCAGGGGTAGGTTCGTCAGCGGCTGCCTCAACTTTGACGTTCTCTCCTTCGGTCACTATACGTATGTAATGATGTATGCTTATGAGGATGCTGACATGATCAATACAGCACAAGACAAAACCACTGATTCTAGAGTACAACTTTCTATCGTGTAATTAACTTCTAGAACAGACACAAAGTTACTTATCTTGATCTCTAAGCAAAAATAATCAAACCTATTAAGCATCAGTTATCCGACCTAAACACAAATCATTGCATGGCATCACAAACATCATAGACCAAATGGGTGGGGGTCTATGAACAGCAAACAATCCCAAAAGTCACTCACAGGGCATACAACATGAACTCTACTTGTTTTTTCTATTTTTCCTAATTATATAAAAAGGTCATTTTGTGCCGTTGCTCCAAAATTTACCCAATTAATCTCATAGGTTCATTATGGTATAAATAGATGTCAAAACAAATTTCATAAATTTTGGAGATCATTAAGGTGCTTAACAAAAATCAAACATTCAATTAACAAAAGGCACTATTTAACAATTTAAATAAATACCCAAAAATCAACTTGCTCCAAAAGGCCTCAAAATTTGACCAGAGACTAAACATGCCATAACTAGCACATAAAAATTTATCTCATGATTTTTGGAGCTACACATGATTTTCTAAAAATCCAAAACCATCCATTTATTAATTAAAAGAGGGATTTTACATTTTTAAATTCTTGCAGAAAAGTCAAGTTTTATATGTTTATAAAATACTTCAAGGTATAAAGAGTCTACCATGAATTTTTCAGAATTTTTGGAGCAACACAGAAAATCATACAAAAAGAAGAAAAAGGAACACTATTCACAACTTCCTAAAAAGGAAAAGAGCGCTGTGCTCCTTCCTCGCAAGGCTCGGGCGAAACGCGCGGCGGACGCAGGGCTCGGGCGAAACGGAAGCGATCGTCCGTCCGAGGCCTGGCTGGGAGGCTCGGGCGAGACGAAAACAATCATCCGTCTGAGGCCTGGCTGGGAGGCTCGGGCGAGACGGAAACAATCGTCCGTCCGAGGCCTGGCTGGGAGGCTCGGGCGAGACGGAAACAATCGTCCGTCCGAGGCCTGGCTGGGAGGCTCGGGCGAGACGGAAACGCGGGTTCGTTCGAGGCTTGGCTCGGGCAAAGCGGAGGGTGCACGCTTGCTCGAGGCTAGGCTCGGTGAAGTGGTGAGGGTGTGTGTCTACTCGAGACCTGGCTCGAGCTAGACAGTGTGTGAGTGCTTGCTCGAGGCCTGGCTCGAGCGAAGCGGTGTGGGTGTGTGAGTCCGCTCGAGACCTGGCTCGAGCGAGACGGTGAGGGTGTGTGTTCCCTCGAGGCCTGGCTCGAGCGAGGCGGTGAGTGTGTCCGCTCGAGGCCTGGCTCGAGCGAGACGGAAAACGTGTGCTCGAGGCCTGGCTCGAGCTAACGGTGAACGTGTATCCGCTCGAGGCCTGGCTCGAGCTTTGCGCCGTGGAAGCAGAGACCGGGGAGGGCTTTGAGTGCTTACCACGGGTCGGAGGCAGGGCTCGGCGGGGCGGAACAAGGGTCAAAGGAGGGAGCTCGACGTTGGCGGTGCTTCGACGGAGCTCTCTCGGCGGCGAGCGGCGTGCCGGCGGGTCTGTCCACCAAAAGAGGTCGCCGAGGAGCGGTTAGGAGCGCGTTGAGGTGAGGAAGAAAGGCCAGGGGTCGGAGGGAAGAGGGAAGTACTCACGGCGGCGTATTTCTCGCTTAACCGACGCGCGGCCGTTCGCCGGGGTTGGAGAAGAACCGTTCGCGCCGGCGAAAGGAGGGGCGGAGGGGTGAAATTGGTTGCTCCGGAAGGTGGAGAAGGTCAAGGCGATGGCAGCGGCGGGCTCGGCTGGTGCTGGGGTGGTCTGGTGACTCGGGGCGCCGTGGTGGCGGCAATGGTGGAACTCGGCGGCTTCTTATAGCCGCGGGCGGAGCTGGGGAGGGGTCCGGGCGAGGGGTGAGAGCGCTCGCGCGACATTAAAGGAGGTAGGGAACATGGTAGGGCGGCTCGGTGCGGCGGGGAACGCGCGCGCGGCGGGGCGGCTTGCCGGCGGCCGGCAGCTGCCCGCTGTCCGCGGCCGTAGGGGAAGAGGGAGGGGTAGGGAACGGCGAAGGCAGGCGTAGGTAGGGGCCGAGAGGAAAAACGAGCGCCAGCGCTTGGCCGCGCGCGGCACGGGCGTGGGTCAGCCGGGCTCGGCATGGGCGGCGAGGCTCGCGCGCGGCGCGGCGGCCTTGCCGGTGGCCGGGGCCCCCTGGCTTTAAAGCTCGTGCACAGTGACGACATTTAAAGCAAAACTTCCCCTTTCTGAAATCTTGAAATTACTCCCAAAACTTGAACTACACAAAGAAAACTCAAAACACCAAAGTTGCTTAAAATTTTGAGATCTACAACTTTGCCAATATAAACTTTTTCTGAAACTCAAAAGTTTTTGAGATAATTTTGAAAACCGAAAAGGGACAAAATTGATGTTTGAAGGAATTTGAAATTACTTCTGATTTTGTATTGAAACTTGAAAATCTGCAAATACCAAAGTTGTTCCTTTTGACAAAATCTACAACTTTGCTAAAAGGACCAACCTCAAATTTTGAATAGTTTTTTTTTAAATTAATAAAAGAGGGGTAAAAACCAGGGTTTGGAAATCAGGGTTTTTCAAAAGGAATTTAAATTCTATTTCTGATTTTTAACTTTGATCAACACAACAAAACATCAAGATACTCAACTGAACAAGATTTACACAAAGCTAGACACAGAGATGAAATTACCATTTTGCCCCTAAAGGAAGATTTGGGCCTTTAGGGTTTTTGAAAAAGAGATCACTACACAAGTCACCTCAGAAAAAGGTAAATGCAAAACAAGCATTAGGCAAACATAAATGCATGGCAAGAAAGATTAATGACTAAAGATGATGACATGTCAGGTTAATTACATATTAATCACCATAGGTGTTACAGCCTTCCCCCCTAAAAGAAATCTCGTCCCGAGATTCTGCGTCTTAAGAAGGACAAAGGCAAACCTTACATCTACAGAGTATCGAGAAAGTCTGGAAAGGTCTTCGCTAAGAAGTCTTTGGATTCCCAAGTGGCTTCTTCTTCAGAGTGTTGGTTCCACTAGATCTTGTACCATCTTGTGGTAGTCCTCCGGGTAACACGGTCCTTGTGATCCAACACGCGAACTGGATACTCAGAGTATGACAGATCGGGTTCTAACTCGACACCTTCAACTTCCACCACGTGTTCGGGTACTCGGAGACATTTCTTGAGTTGGGAGACGTGAAACACATTATGGGCTACAGAAAGATGATCGGGCAATTTTAGCTTGTAAGCTACCTTGCCACATCGTTCCAGAACTTCAAAGGGACCAATATAGCGTGGTGCTAACTTTCCCTTGACTCCAAAACGAGTAACTCCTTTGGTGGGCGAGACCTTCAGATACACATAATCTCCGATCTGGAACTCCAAAGGTCGACGTCTCTTGTTAGCATAGCTTTTCTGTCGAGACTGTGCAATCTTCATATTCTCTTGTATTTGCTTGACTTTTTCTTCCATATCTTTTACTAGGTCAACTCCAAAGAATTCCCTTTCTCCAGGTTCAGACCAACTGAGAGGTGTACGACAACGGCGACCGTACAGTGCTTCAAAGGGTGCCATTTTAATACTTTCTTGGTAACTGTTATTATATGAGAATTCTGCCAAGGGCAAACACTCATCCCAAGTATCTGCGAAGGTGAGCACACAGGCTCTCCACATGTCCTCTAACACTTGGTTGACTCGCTCAGTTTGTCCATCCGTTTGTGGATGATATGCTGTGCTATGCAAGAGTTTGGTTCCAAGTGAGGTATGGAATGCTTTCCAGAACTTTGCGACAAACTGAGTACCACGATCAGAGACAATGGTCTTGGGTATGCCATGGAGTTTTACTATGTTGTTCTTGTACAAAGTGGCATAAGTGGGGATGGTGTAGCTGGTCTTGACTGGCAGGAAGTGAGCTTGCTTAGTGAGGCGATCCACGATCACCCAGATGGAATCAGAACCTCTTGATGTCTTGGGTAGCCCATTGATAAAATCCATACTGATATCGTCCCATTTCCAAGCAGGTATAGGTAAAGGTTGCAATTCTCCTCTAGGCTTCATGTGCACAGCTTTGACTTTCTGGCAAGTATCACATTGAGCGACATATCGGGCGATCTCAATCTTCATCTTTGTCCACCAGAACCTCTGCCTCAAGTCCTGGTACATCTTGTTCCTGCCGGGGTGGATGGAGAACCTAGTCAAATGTGCTTCATCAAGGATTAACTGCCTCAACTCAGGCACTTTGGGAACTACCAGTCGGTTCTTGAACCAAACCACTCCTGCATCATCAATCCTGAAACAATCAGCTTTTCCGGATCGGACCCTTTCGATGATGTGCTTGATTCCAGGGTTATCTTTCTGTGCAGTGATGATCTGTTCCCTGATAGGTGTTTCTATCCTGATATTATTCAGAGTTCCCTGCGGAACCATCTCAATACCCAGCTTTTCTAGTTCATAGCATAGGGAAGAATCATAGGGTTTCATTACCAGACAGCTGCAATACGACTTGCGACTGAGCGCATCGGCGACCACATTCGCCTTACCCGGATGGTAATGTACTTCGAGATCATAGTCCTTAATTAATTCAAGCCATCTTCTCTGTCTCATATTCAGTTCTTCTTGAGTGAAGATATATTTCAGGCTTTTGTGATCTGTGTACACATTGCAGGCACTACCCAACAAATAATGACGCCAGATCTTTAAGGCGTGCACCACTGCTGCTAACTCAAGATCATGGGTGGGATAATTCTCTTCATGTCGCTTAAGCTGCCGTGAGGCATAAGCGATCGCTCGGCCTTCTTGCATCAAAACACAGCCCAAACCAGTACCAGATGCATCACAATAGACATCAAAGGGCTTTTCGATGTTCGGCTGGGCTAGCACTGGTGACGTGGTTAACAGTCTCTTCAATGTCTGAAAGGCTTGTTCACAAGCTGGTGACCAGATAAACTTCACAGAATTCTTTACTAACTCAGTGATAGGCTTGGCGATTCTGGAGAAATCCGGAATGAAACGGCGATAATATCCAGCCATTCCCATGAAGCTGCGGACTTCATGAACAGTGGTAGGTGGCTCCCAATCCAGAATGTCTGCCACCTTTCCGGGATCAACTGACACTCCTTCAGCGGATAGGACATGACCAAGGAACTGTATCTGATCTAACCAGAACTCACATTTACTGAACTTGGCATAGAGCTGATGATCTCTGAGACGGGATAGAATGATACGAAGATGTTCGGCATGCTTTTCAGGGGTCTTTGAGTAGACAAGGATGTCGTCAATGAACACGACCACAAATTTATCAAGCTCTGTCATGAATACAGAGTTCATGAGGTACATGAAGTGGGCAGGGGCATTGGTCAAGCCATTTTAGGAATGTCTTCGGGACATATTTTTATTTGGTGGTAGCCAGATCTGAGGTCGATCTTGGAGAATACTCTGGCTCCAGCTAGCTGATCAAAAAGAAGGTCGATACGAGGCAAGGGATATTTATTTTTGATGGTGACCTCGTTGAGTGGGCGATAATCAATACATAGTCTGAGACTCTTGTCTTTCTTCTTCACAAAAATTGCAGGACAACCCCAAGGAGACGAACTTGGGCGAATAAAGCCCTTATCCAGCAACACTTGTAACTGGATTTTTAACTCTTCCAACTCTCTGGGAGGCATTCGATAAGCTCTGCGGGATATAGGAGCAGTCCCAGGCTTTAGCTCTATGGCAAACTCAACATCACGGTCAGGAGGTAGGCCAGGTAAGTCCTCTGGAAAAACATCAGGAAATTCACAGACCACAGGGATGTCTCTGGTTTCCAGAACATAGGTGGTATTCAATTGCGTGGCTGCTGGTTTCGGAGGCATTGGGAGTTGGAGAAGGAGCTTGGAGGTACTGTTAGGAATGTCCACTCTCACAACCCTATTCAGGATATCCATCATGGCTTTATACTGACACATCCAATTCATGCCTAAAATGACATCTATTTCCTGATCACGAAGCACTATCATGGTGGTAGGAAATACATGTTCCCCCAACATCACTGGTATATTACGGATTACCTCCTTAGTACTTATACGCCCTCCAGGCGAAAATATGTAGAAATTTTCTTTCAATTTCCCAATTGATATCCCATGCTTAGAGACAAAAGTACGACTGATGAAGGAATGCGATGCACCAGAATCAAACAACACGACTGCGGGATGATTGGCAACGGAAAACCTACCGATCATGACGGGCTCTCCTTCTGGGATGTCACCGACAGTGGTGTAGTAGACTTGCCCGTGCTTCTTGACAACTTTGCCTTTCTGAACATGCTGTTGCTGGACACGGTGTTGCTGCTGCTGAGATCCTCCAGAACCCTTCTGAGTATTCTGAGCATACCTCTTGGGCTTTGGGCACTCACGAGACCAGTGACCGACTTGGCCGCAGTTGTAGCAGGGATGGTTGTAGGCGGTTTGTGGGGTGGTGATTCGAACACCTGGGGCGTTCGGCTGCGTGGCACTTTGCTGGTTGGCGTTGTGGGTGGTGGCCGCAGTACGGACGACCACTTGCTGGTGGGGGTAAGGTGGGCGATTTTGGTTGTGGCTAGGGTGATAAATGACCCTCTGGCGCTTTTGACTGCTAGAGAAACTGCTGGATCCTGCTTTCTTCTTCTTCTTCTTTTCCTCTTGGTACTGGCGATTGCTCTCCTCAAAAGCAACAGCCCGGTCAACGGCATCATGATATGAGCCGGTAAGGTTATTGGACATACTTCTGCGGATCTTGGGGTGCAGTCCCCTAAGGAAATAGTCCCTCTTCTTCTCGTCCATGTTGACGTACTCTGAGGCATACTGGCTAAGGTGATTGAGCTGACTCACATACTGCATCACTGTGGAGTCCTTCTGCTGTAGTGCCAGAAACTGATCAAGCTTCATCTTCATCAATCCGGAAGGGATATGATGTGCACGGAAAGCGGTGCGGAACTCTTCCCAGGTCAACTGATGACCTTCAGGCTGGCATACCAAGCGCTTGCTGGACCACGAAGCTGCTGAGAAGCGAACCGGGGCTTCTGGGTGTCGGTGCAGTGAAGAAGACCAAACTTCTGCTCCTTGGTGCGGAGCCAATCATCAGCTTCAAGGGGTTCATCGGCCCTCGTAAAGACCGGTGGACGGGTTTCGGTGAAATCCACATATGTGGTCTCATGGTTGATGTTATGGCGACCACGGTGGCCATTGTTCTGCTGCCCCTGATTTTGAGCCATCAGGTTAGCAGCGGCTGCCAAGGCTGCGATGGCATCTGCTAGAGTAGCAGGTACAGGTGGAGGGTTTGGAAGGTCGCCCTCCCGAGAACTTCCAGCTCCATTGCGAGTGTTCACAGGCATCTGTTAAGAAACTTGGAACTTAGCATCCATTGATTTAAGTTCTGATAACAACTGACTGATAACTTCATTGATACAAAGGTAGATCACTGACAGATAACCACAGACTGATAAGGGGAAAAGGTACGAAAAGAAAGATACAGACCCGACTAAACAAAAGACCGACTAGCGCTCCCAAACCTAGACTAAGGGTTTAGGTAAGCAGGTGGTACAGACACACAGGATCTTCATCCTCTAACAACGGGTCTAGTCTTCGTCGATGATGATCATGTCCTCGTCGTCATCTTCCTCGAGGATGAGCTCAGGCTCAACCTCCTCGTCCTCGTCTTCAGCGTGGATGTTCTCGGCAGGTTCAATCTCCTCGTTCATGCTTGGCTCTTGCTCCACGTCCGGCTCTTCCACTACTCCGTCCTCAGGGTCCTCGACAACCGGGGGAACCATGGGGTGGAGTTGGTCGTACAGCTGGTGTACCTCCTCATGAAGCATATCATTGAACTGCTCAATCTGAGTTGTGTACTGCCGCAGTCCGTGGAGCTCGGCTCTGGTGACGTCCTCGCGAACCCAAGTAGCATTACGCTGCTCGATGGCGCGGATCGTGTTACGGTTGGCCTGCTCCAGGAAAGCTCGTGCCTCATAGAACTCCAGACGTGAGTGGTAGAAGTCATGCTCCAAGTTCTCCAGCTCAGCCTTCAGATTCTTGATCTCCTCCTTTAGGTGCTTGCGGGTGCGACGGGGAAAGCGACGACTGTTGGAGGCTTCGCCAGTCTCTTCCCCAGTGCGTGGTGCCAGTTGGTGGCGTGGCACACCATTGGGTCCAGTCGACTTGCGAGCAGTCAGCTTGATGTGAGCCATGTCTAGATAAGATAAGATGGATGAGGAGTGAAAAGGCTAGCAAGAAAAGGTAAAGGCATACTAACCCAACGAACTTAGAGAGGAAGTTATTATTAACTTAAGTGAATATGACATGATGCATGAATCGTTCCTACGGAACAAGGCAAAGCACTAAATAAATAAGGTACATAGGGCTTAAAACATGTTGTCTCGCTAACTAGTGTTGCCATATGCAAGACAAGATAAGAGAAGCAATTTGGACTCAAAATAGTCAAGTTTAGTTTGTTTGGACTCAAAGATCTTTTGAAGTTTTCGCAAGAACACTGCAACGTTATCGTGAGATGCTCCGATACCACTCTGTGGCGGAATGGCCCTAATCCCATGGCCCACCGGTCCCTGTCATCCACTGACAGCCGAACTGATGTTCCGTGTGATTAAGACTGTTCGTCACTGGGCTGCTTCAGCGCCCATCGTCCGCAGGATCATCTCACAATTCGGTTACAACATTGGATACTTTTACAAATAACATCGGAATATAGAGCGGAAGACTTAAATAACATTAGTTTTACAAACCGAGGTTCCAGATAAAATTAAAGGTGCAGTTATTACAAACCAAGTTCGGGAGATAGAAAATAGGCAACGTAGCGGAGTACAACAAATTAAGATACTTGCAATCACCCAGCCCGAGGGTGTACACTTTACTCTTCGGCCTCATCGGCCTCTTCCTGGACGATGGTCATGCAGCAGGGCGCAAGACACACCGGGGACTCAGTCATACCTGCAGCATGGGTAACAAACCCTGAGTACGGGGGTACTCAACAAGACTTACCCGACTAAAGAAAAAGGGGAGAAGACTCAGGAATGAGAGGCTTAGGTAGTCAAGGTAAGGCTTAATCAAGATCAAGTATTTTGCAGAAAAAGCATTTTGAAATCCTTGTTTTATTTTTTTGGAAAGATTCCAGTATTTCTCAATTCTCCATTGTCATGATTCATTTTACCTTTCAAAAACATACCTAGTTGAGAACCACTCTTCGTTGACAGTCATTGACCAAGTCTCCATAACCGAGGAGCAACGTTAATCCGGATAAATAATACTCAGCTGAGGATCCCTATCCACACTGCATATGTAGCACCCAAGCTTGCATATGCCAACTCGTCTACCACGATTCCTCCAAGATTGGGCCCGGTCCTATGCCACCCGGAAGTACAGTACACCACACCTATCCAGGTACGACGACCACGTGGGTACATGCTACTTCCGCCATCTCTCCACTCCGAGTGCGCGGTTGTCGGTCCAATAAAGGATTCCTCGGAGCCAGAGCTTTCTGAAGTATGTGAATAGTTGCAAGTCTTGGCCAACAGGCCCCCATACGGATGGTCCCTAAATTTTTCCGCCAGCGACAAGCACCTCGGGACTCTAACCCAAGAGTACAGGTTCTGTCGGTTTTTCAACCCTGTCTCGGTCGGTGTCAACTGTTGAGTCCCGGACTACAACATGACGGCACCGTACGCTCGGACAACCTCTCCTCGCTGTTGACTAGGTACGGATCAATACTTAGCCAACAGGCAGGGAGTAAAGCCAAATTCCCATAAAAATTCTTTAAGTGATCACACTTTTGAAATTGGCATTTTTATTGCAAATATATTGTATAGCATCACTAAGCATTTTGCAAATAGTTTTTAAAACAGGGCAGGTGGATCTTCTGGTGGAGGTAAACAATGCAGGTAATAGGTTATCACACAACTCCTATAACCTAATGCAGTAGTTTAACTCAAAAGTATTTTAAGAAAACTTTTGTAAAAGCGAGGTAGGGTTAAAATGCACCGGGGCTTGCCTTGAAGAGCAAAAAGGACAGGCTCGGGGTCGGCAGTGCAGGTGTCGGAGCTCGGGGTCGCCTCAGGGGTAGGTTCGTCAGCGGCTGCCTCAACTTTGACGTTCTCTCCTTCGGTCACTATACGTATGTAATGATGTATGCTTATGAGGATGCTGACATGATCAATACAGCACAAGACAAAACCACTGATTCTAGAGTACAACTTTCTATCGTGTAATTAACTTCTAGAACAGACACAAAGTTACTTATCTTGATCTCTAAGCAAAAATAATCAAACCTATTAAGCATCAGTTATCCGACCTAAACACAAATCATTGCATGGCATCACAAACATCATAGACCAAATGGGTGGGGGTCTATGAACAGCAAATAATCCCAAAAGTCACTCACAGGGCATACAACATGAACTCTACTTGATTTTTCTATTTTTCCTAATTATATAAAAAGGTCATTTTATGCAGTTGCTCCAAAATTTACCCAATTAATCTCATAGGTTCATTATGGTATAAATAGATGTCAAAACAAATTTCATAAATTTTGGAGATCATTAAGGTGCTTAACAAAAATCAAACATTCAATTAACAAAAGGCACTATTTAACAATTTAAATAAATAACCAAAAATCAACTTGCTCCAAAAGGCCTCAAAATTTCACCAGAGACTAAACATGCCATAACTAGCACATAAAAATTTATCTCATGATTTTTGGAGCTACACATGATTTTCTAAAAATCCAAAACCATCCATTTATTAATTAAAAGAGGGATTTTACATTTTCAAATTCTTGCAGAAAAGTCAAGTTTTATATTTTTATAAAATACTTCAAGGTATAAAGAGTCTACCATGAATTTTTTAGAATTTTTGGAGTAAAACAGAAAATCATACAAAAAGAAGAAAAAGGAACACTATTCACAACTTCCTAAAAAGGAAAAGAGCGCTGTGCTCCTTCCTCGCAAGGCTCGGGCGAAACGCGCGGCGGACGCAGGGCTCGGGCGAAACGGAAGCGATCGTCCGTCCGAGGCCTGGCTGGGAGGCTCGGGCGAGACGAAAACAATCATCCGTCTGAGGCCTGGCTGGGAGGCTCGGGCGAGACGGAAACAATCGTCCGTCCGAGGCCTGGCTGGGAGGCTCGGGCGAGACGGAAACAATCGTCCGTCCGAGGCCTGGCTGGGAGGCTCGGGCGAGACGGAAACACGGGTTCGTTCGAGGCTTGGCTCGGGCAAAGCGGAGGGTGCACGCTTGCTCGAGGCTAGGCTCGGTGAAGTGGTGAGGGTGTGTGTCTACTCGAGACAGTGTGTGAGTGCTTGCTCGAGGCCTGGCTCGAGCGAAGCGGTGTGGGTGTATGAGTCCGCTCGAGACCTGGCTCGAGCGAGACGGTGAGGGTGTGTGTTCGCTCGAGGCCTTGCTCGAGCGAGGCGGTGAGTGTGTCCGCTCGAGGCCTGGCTCGAGCGAGACGGAAAACGTGTGCTCGAGGCCTGGCTCGAGCTAACGGTGAACGTGTATCCGCTCGAGGCCTGGCTCGAGCTTTGCGCCGTGGAAGCAGAGACCGGGGAGGGCTTTGAGTGCTTACCACGGGTCGGAGGCAGGGCTCGGCGGGGCGGAACAAGGGTCGAAGGAGGGAGCTCGACGTTGGCGGTGCTTCGACGGAGCTCTCTCGGCGGCGAGCGGCATGCCGGCGGGTCTGTCCACCAAAAGAGGTCGCCGAGGAGCGGTTAGGAGCGCGCTGAGGTGAGGAAGAAAGGCCAGGGGTCGGAGGGAAGAGGGAAGTACTCACGGCGGCAAATTTCTCGCTTAACCGACGCGCGGCCGTTCGCCGGGGTTGGAGAAGAACCGTTCGCGCCGGCGAAAGGAGGGGCGGAGGGGTGAAATTGGTTGCTCCGGAAGGTGGAGAAGCTCAAGGCGATGGCAGCGGCGGGCTCGGCTGGTGCTGGGGTGGTCTGGTGACTCGGGGCGCCGTGGTGGCGGCAATGGTGGAACTCGGCGGCTTCTTATAGCCGCGGGCGGAGCTGGGGAGGGGTCCGGGCGAGGGGTGAGAGCGCTCGCACGACATTAAAGGAGGTAGGGAACATGGTAGGGCGGCTCGGTGCGGCGGGGAACGCGCGCGCGGCGGGGCGGCTTGCCGGCGGCCGGCAGCTGCCCGCAGTCCGCGGCCGTAGGGGAAGAGGGAGGGGTAGGGAACGACGAAGGCAGGCGTAGGTAGGGGCCGAGAGGAAAAACGAGCGCCAGCGCTTGGCCGCGCGCGGCACGGGCACGGGTCAGCCGGGCTCGGCATGGGCGGCGAGGCTCGCGCGTGGCGCGGCGGCCTTGCCGGTGGCCGGGGCCCCCTGGCTTTAAAGCTCGTGCACAGTGACGACATTTAAAGCAAAACTTCCCCTTTCTGAAATCTTGAAATTACTCCCAAAACTTGAACTACACAAAGAAAACTCAAAACACCAAAGTTGCTTAAAATTTTGAGATCTACAACTTTGCCTATATAAACTTTTTCTGAAACTCAAAAGTTTTTGAGATAATTTTGAAAACCAAAAAAGGGACAAAATTGAAGTTTGAAGAAATTTGAAATTACTTCTGATTTTGTATTGAAACTTGAAAATCTGCAAATACCAAAGTTGTTTCTTTTGACAAAATCTACAACTTTGCTAAAAGGACCAACCTCAAATTTTGAATAGTTTTTTTTAAATTAATAAAAGAGGGGTAAAAACCAGGGTTTGGAAATCAGGGTTTTTCAAAAGGAATTTAAATTCTATTTCTGATTTTTAACTTTGATCAACACAACAAAACATCAAGACACTCAACTGAACAAGATTTACACAAAGCTAGACACAGAGATGAAATTACCATTTTGCCCTTAAAGGAAGATTTGGGCCTTTAGGGTTTTTGAAAAAGAGATCACTACACAAGTCACCTCAGAAAAAGATAAATGCAAAACAAGCTTTAGGCAAACATAAATGCATGGCAAGAAAGATTAATGACTGAAGATGATGACATGTCAGGTTAATTACATATTAATCACCATAGGTGTTACAGCGGGCTGGTTTCCTGATTTGGGCCTCAAAACCGGGGGTTGGCTGGAAAAGGCTGGTTTCCCGGTTTGGGCCACAAAACCGGGGGTGCAGAGCGAGGGCGGCACGTGGCGGCAATTAGGAGGTTGCGTCGAGGCAACGCTACGAGTTGTTCGGGCGTGGCCGTCGGATACACCTACCACCGAGTTGGTCCAGAATAACCTTAGGGTTTAGCTGGTTCGCTCTGTAATTAGAGAGGGGTAGAGTAGGAATTAGAAATTAGGATAAGTAGAGGGAGACACCCTCCTCCCTTCCCATCTCAGTCATTTGCTCTTTTGCTTCTAGGTTTTCCTGCTCTCCCTCTCCCCTGCTGTAGCGAACCTGAGATCCCCAGAGAAGAGAACAATACCTCTGTGTTCATGAGATTTTGAGGAAGTGAGGCCGTAACCTCACAGTTGTAGCGTGTGGTAGCCACATGGTTGCAATTCGTGGTTGTGATTCGCGATTTGTTCGTGTTCTTCGCGGAATCCTTTTTCTCCACGTTTTTCCCGTCGCTAGATCTCTTTGCTCGGTTCATCTTTTGCAAATCTGTTTGAACCAAGTTGTTCTAGGTCGTGAGGCACTTCTTTCCACCGAAGGAATTCTCCTCTAACCTCACGGTCTAGGAGATCGATCGATTTACGTTTCAGGTCAAGTTTTTTTCTCCTCTCCCCCGAAATTCTTCGATTCATCGATTCAGAGATAGGTTTGAGCCATGATCTCTTAGAGATAGCTCACTATCCTCCTTGTGACTCCTCTCACCAAGTTTGATCCCTAGAGGATTCGTTTTGGGTGAGATCGAGTCGAATCGGTGGACGAACTGCCCAGTTTCGGGGTGACCGGACGCTCGCCACGAGATGACCGGACGCTGAGAGTGAGTCCGGTCATTGAACAGCTCACTGCTGTGTTTCGTGCCCTGACCGGATGCACTGGTTGCTCACTGACCGGACTCATCCCTGACACTGTTCACCGTGTGTGCTTTCTACTGACCGGACGCATTGCCTTCGACCGGACGCTTCAGACTCGTGAGTCCGGTCCAACTCAGTGAGGTCTCAGATTGGCATTTGTGTGACCGGACGCGTCTGGTCCCTGCTGACCCGACGCTAGCCGGAGTCCGGTCGTGACTGTTCTGCGCGTTTTCATTCGGCGGTTGTTCGTTCGGTGTCGGATTTGCTTTCCGTCTTTTGCGTTGGTTTTCTAGAGTTGTGTAGTGTCCCGCTGTGCTTCTTGGAAGCATCCACCCTACATCTAGGGTTGTGGACACTAGCAAGCTCTAGGGTTTGCCTTTGGGGTTGATTTACGGGACAGTGGCAACAAGTTTCCGAAAGGAATTTTGAAGCTCCCATTCACCCCCCCTCTGGTCGCTTTCTGGTAGCATTCTCGGTCCTTCACATGCCCCACTGCGGCTCACTGCATGACACCCAACTCAGGATGGACCGAAGGTATGTGTTTTGCTCCTCGGTTTGCATCCTGTCATGCTGACAGTTGGCAATCTCAAGCTCCATTATCGCGCATCGCTCACATGGAGCGGACAAGGTGCTAACTGAGCTGGCCTTCATGGCTTCAGCAAGCCTTCCACTAACTTCTGCCAACTCAGTTCGCAAGCCTGGACAGGCCTTGCACGCACCTAGCAAAGAAGACCTCGTCTTTACTTCCTCTAGCTCCTTCCTCAGGGAGACACAAACTTTGCACTCACCAACCAAGTCTAGCCTACTCTTCAACTCATCATACACCTCGATCAAATAGGCATACTTGGTTTGCATGGTGGCAAAGTTGGTCATGTGCATCGTGCACTCATCACACTCCTCCTCCTCGGCGTCCACGTCCTCCCGGCGATAGCCGCCCTTCTTCTTCCTCGCGCCCTTGTTCTCCGACTTGGCCTTGCGCCTAGAGTTGCGATTCTTGTCGGGGAAGCTCTTGTCGCGCTTGGGACAGCTTGCGACGAAGTGATCCGGATCTCCACATACGTAGCAGCCCTCACGTGCGCCACCATGCTGGCGATTCATGCGGTTGTTTTGGAACCGTGAGAACCGGGTGATGATGAGGGCGAGCTCGTCATCGCTCAACGCCTCCACCTGCTCCTCTGTTACTGAAAGCAAAGAAGACAAAGCAAAGAGAGGTGGAGAAATGTTAGTGGAAAGAGTCAATCCACCTTTGCCTGAGACCAAAGCCATGGAATGTGAAGATGGGTTCTTCAGCTTGGCCTGAGTCATGTGATCGATCTCAGTGGACTTGAGCTTGCTGAATAGCTCATCCACGGTGAGGGTGTCATAAGATGAAGACTCAATGATGGTCGACACCTTCACCTCCCATACCTTCCAATCCAGGGCATATAGAAGCTTGAGTGCACTGTCATGATCATCATAGGGTAGGTTAGCCCGATTGGCACGCATCTTGTTCACAATCATTTGGAAACGAGCGAACATGGCGTCAATCATCTCTACCTCCAACTGAACAAAGTTCTCGTATTCCTGCTTGTATGTCTCAAAGAGTCTGGTCTTGACCTGAATGGTCTCCTCATGATAGCTCTGAAGCTTCACCCAGATCTCTCGAGCAGTCTGAAGCTCGGAAACACGCTCGAACTCAGGAAGGGAGATGTTGGCCAGAAGCGCATTACGAACCTTGGAGTTGGCCTCGTGATGGTCAATCTGGATCTGACCCACATGAGTCGCAAGGACTACGTATTTAGCATTCTCGCATATCTCCCAGATAGAAGACCCGATGCTGCAGAGATAAGGACGCATCCGAATCTTCCAATAGGGATAGTTGAAGGACCGAGAAAGCACTAGCAAGGCGACCAGAGGGGGGGGTGTGAATGGGAGCCAACAAAATTTCTCTCGAAACTTTGGCCAAATGTCCCAAAATCAATCCCCGAAAGCTACGACCGAAACCGTGATGACCACGACCCTTGGAAGAGGGTGGATGATCCCTAGGATCACAGCGAGGCACCACAAAGCGAAAGCAAACCAAACCACAAAAGCACCGGAGCAAGTTCGACCCTCAAAAACCAAGTCTCGAACGTAGATAGACGGCTACGTCAAGAAATCCCCAAATACCGATGCTAACGAGTAGCAAAGATACCTAGAGAGGTTCCTTGGTCAACTACAAGGCCAAACGAGAAGTCCGAAAACCAAGCGAGGAAGCCGGGAGAGCAAATGCACTAAAACGCAACCTTCAGGCAATTCCCGGACTGTCCGGCCCTGGGGTCCCGGACTGTCTGCGGTACTGCCGGACTGTCCGCGAGCGAGGGGCGGACTGTCCGGCGGCAAAACTCGGCAAACAACAAAGCTGCTGAAGTCCCCTAGACTGATCCCGGACTCTCCGCGACTTACAACTGCGGACTTACCGCCGGTCACGAAGAAGCAAATTGGCCAAAGAACACAGCCACTGGTCCGGCTGCTCCCCGACGCCCGGACTGTCCGCCGATCAGGTGGCGGACTGTCCGTGGCTGTCCAGTGAGGGCGATTTGGATCGCCCTTCACCCAAATCACTCCCAAAACAATTCAAATCAAAATCCCTTGATCCCAAACTTGGAGAAGATGATCATGGGGTAGTTAGGAGACTATGCCCAAGAAATCATCCGCTCAAATCCATTCAATCACCAGGAAATCGAAAGGGGAAGATCAAGAACGGAAAAACGCCAAGAAAATGAAATCAACCCGATCTACTTGTTCATGAGGAGTTAGATGAATTCCTTCGGTGGAAATGATCTCCTTTCAAAAATGAACAAGTTGATTGAAATGGATTTCGCAAAGACGTAGTAGGGACAGAGATCGAGTGACGGGAAAATCGCGGAGAAACAAAGAACATGAGCAAAACGCGAATCAAGTCATCGATCTGCAACCGTGTGGCTACCACACGCTACAACAGTGAGGTTACGGCCTCACTTCCTCAAAATCTCCAATACACAGAGGTATGGTTCTCTGCGGATCTCAGCTAGCTACAGCAGGGGATTGGGAGAGCAGGAAACCCTAGAAGCAAAGAGCAAATGACTGAGATAGATGGGGAGGTGGGTGTCTCCCCCTACTTATCCTAATTCTAACTATTCCTAATTCCCACTCTACCCCTAACTACTTACAGAGCGAACCAGCTAAACCCTAAGGTTATTCTGGACCAACTCGAAGGTAGGTGGATCCGACAGTCATGCCCGCACAACTGGTAGCGTTGCCTCGACGCAACCTCACCGATTGCTGCCACGTGCCGCCACCGCTCTGCGTCCTTTTCCTGGACGTCGCACCCCCGGTTTTGAGGCCCAAACCGGGAAACCAGCCTTCACGATCAACCCCCGGTTTTGTGGCCCAAACCGGGAAACCAGCCCACGTAGCCTGAGTTTTGTGGCCCAAACTCAGCAAACCCGCAGCACCCAGGTTTTGAGGCCCAAACCTGGAAACCGTCCTCAGCCCGAGTTTTGTGGCCAAACTCGGAAACCATCCGCACCCAGGTTTTGAGGCCCAAACCTGGAAACCGTCCACCCGATGGTTTTTCTCTGGTTCTACCACCAAACCGAAGCTGTAGAGGCGATGCACCGCCCGTGCACCCCGTCCACCGACACGTGTCCCCAGGTTCTCGACCCGAGCAACACCGTGCCCGCAAGTCTTCGCTCGTCGCTGTTCCAGGCTGCCAGCCACCACAGCTGATCCTCGGGCCACCGGTCCCTCAGTCCAAGCCTCACGTCCGCCCTTCGCCACTCTCGGCCCATCGGCACGGCACGTCTCTACTTGACCTTCACCTTGCCTCTGATCACTGTATCCGTGCTCGACACCTGCACAACACAAGCCAAAGAACATGCGCATTATCCCAGTTGACAATCACTCATCACTCAGAGACTCGGCATACACCTCATGTATCCGCAATCTCCCCCTTGATGAGTGCATTGTCAACTACCAACACAAATCATAATAGAAATAGAAGGAGGAAGAAGGAGAAGAGAGAACTCGACCAAATGACCCAAAAGCATAGCAAAGCCGAAGAAGGTCAAGTGGAAAGAGCAAGAAAACTTGGTTCCCAAAGACATGGGCAACGGCTCGACGCAACCAAGCAAAGCAAAGCTAGCCCTCAAGAAGAGGTAGAACAGGCTCAACCCCGCTAGCAAAAGCCAAATGACAAATCGAAGCAAAATGCTAGTCCCAAAAGATGGAGGCACAGAGGCTCAACATAACTAGCAAGAAAGCTCGACATCAACTAAAAAGCTCGATACCAACTGAAACCATCTGAAGCAAAGATGCGACTGCTAGTCCCTCAATATAGAGGTAAAAGCTCAACACAACTAGCAAGACATTCCGAACCTTTTGGAAATTTCAAAAATTCAGTACGAGCAAACTCCCCCTTGCATGGTGCACACAACCGCCAACATGGGAGACATGATTTGACCAAATTTTCTCCCCCTTAGTTGAAAATGCACCATCAAGCAAAAGGGACTGAAAACGATTTTCTCCCCCTTACAAAATGCACCATCAAAAGTGCCAACAAGAGAAGTTCTCCTCCTTCCAAAATGCATATGAGTCAAGATGCAAGTTAGCAGCTTCAGGAATATAGTCAAGAAAATGCAAAGATGCTCTAAACAGTATAGCTCCAACAACTCAATGGAAAGCGTACAAGCAATCAAAGGCTCAAACTGATCACCAAATGTGAAATATGAACATATGAGCAAAGTGAGCAGTTTTTAGCCAAAAAGGTATTCACAATCAAAATAGCATTAGATATGTATAGACAGGAAAACAGTAAGTGCTAATCATGTATACAAGGTGAACTACCCCTAGCAAAGTTCAATCATCATGCTATAGAATGAAACATAGACTTGTGTATCTAGATTTTATCGGAGTTGCAGCGGTTAAGTTACACAAGTTTAAATTTCAGCATGTGAGTGCGAGAGGTTGAAAGCTTGTCTTGCCTAACTTTTCAACTCTGTGAAGCTTATGCAGAAGCAATCAGAAGCTTAAAGCAACAGTTTCGGTCATACACTACACAGCTCAAGTTTAACTCAAAGTGCAATGAGAAACAGTCTCGAAACTGTGATGTGTAGACAAGCAATCCCATCTCGATCTTTCCAAATTACTTGACTTGGTTCCAATTTAAAGCCGTATATGAACAGACCAAGCAAGTAAATGACTCAGAACTAGAGACATAGCAACCTAGCATATGTGAGAAGCACAAGTGATTTCAACACATTCTACACATACTAGTTGCACATCTCGATGGTGAACATTTTTAGGTTTTAAGTTCATTCACCATTTAAAATAGCTCAGCTCATAGTATGTATTAGTGATCAGTAAGAGCATAAGCTACACATATTAGCATAAAGCATCAGAGCACACTAAACAGAGCATAATTACATTTTAAAGATTATATGCATGAAGCTCAGAATGTAAAAGCGTATGCTGAAATGCAAAAGAAAAACAAAACAAACGAGAAAATAGTCAGACTATGATACAAGATCAAAAATGTTTCCCCCATCTAAAAGGGGAAACACACACCAAGCTCACCCCTCAACCAATTAAAGGTTGATTCGTCCAAAGGCTTGGTGAAAATATCAGCCAACTGATGATGAGTATCGACATGGCGAAGGTTGATATCACCCTTCTCATAGTGGTCTCGCAAAAAGTGAAAGCGCACATCAATGTGTTTGGTCTTCGAGTGAAGCACGGGGTTCTTAGCAACGCTAATCGCACTTGTGCTGTCACAAAGCAAAGGAACACGAGAAAAGCTCAGACCAAAATCACGCAAGGTGGCTATCATCCAAAGCAACTGGGAACAACAGCTAGCCGCAGCAACATACTCAGCCTCCGTGGTAGACTGGGCAACACTAGACTGCTTGCGAGAAGACCACGATACAAGAGAAGAACCAATAAATTGGCAAGTCCCAGAAGTGGACTTGCGCTCAATGCGACAACCAGCAAAATCGGCATTGGAATAACCGCAAAGGGAGAGGCTGGAGGAAGCTGAATACCAAATCCTGAACTTAGGTGTGAAACAAAGGTACCTGAAAATGCGCTTGACTGCCTGACGGTGAGAAGTGCGCGGCGACGCCTGAAAGCGCGCACACAGACACACCGCGAACTGGATGTCCGGGCGTGTCGCCGTCAGGTAGAGCAGCGACCCGATCATGCTTCGGTACTCCTTCTGGTTCACAGCTTCTCCATCCTTGTCCGCATCCAGGGCCATCGTGGTCGACATGGGTGTTGGAAGAGGCTTGGCCTCACCCATATCAAACCTCTTCAACAAGTCCTTGGTATACTTGCCCTGGTGCACAAACGTCCCTTCTCGGGATTTCTTAATTTGCAATCCGAGAAAGAAAGTCAGCTCGCCCATCATACTCATCTCAAACTCCCTGCTCGTAGTATCTGCAAACTTGGCAACCAAAGTGTGAGAAGAACCACCGAAAATGATATCATCCACGTAAATCTGGACCAGGAGAGTGTCTTTGCCTTGCTTGAGGAGAAAGAGTGTTTTATCTACACATCCCATTTTAAAACCCTTAACAAGCAAAAAGGTTTTCAACCTATCATACCAGGCTCTAGGGGCTTGTTTCAAACCATATAAAGCTTTGTGGAGTTTGAAAACATGGTTTGGAAACTTAGGATTTTCAAAACCGGGGGGTTGTTCAACATAAACCTCTTCTTCTATGAAGCCGTTTAAGAAGGCACTCTTGACATCCATTTGAAAAAGTTTGAAACCTTTGGATGTTGCAAAAGCCAAGAGTATCCTAATAGCCTCCAAATGAGCTACAGGAGCAAAAGTCTCCTCATAGTCTACGCCCTCCTTCTGACTATAACCCTTCGCTACAAGCCTGGCCTTGTTTCTGACAATGTGGCCATCCTCTCCTTGCTTGTTTTTGAAAACCCATTTTGTCCCAATAGGCTTACAGTCTGGAGGAGGTGGAACTAAAACCCAAACCCGATTTCGCTCAAAATTCTCAAACTCCTCATGTGTGTCCAACATCTCGGGGCTCAAAATCAGCAACAAAAGCAGAATGAGCAAAGTGAGAGATTTGAGACCTGGACCGAGTGACACGTTCGTCAATGTTGCCGATCATCTGCTGAGGAGGGTGTTGGCGCTGGATGTGTCGTGGCGCCTCTCGAGCAGACGTGATCTCCCCCTCAACAGCAGCTGGTGCCTCCCCGGGTACAAAAGGTACCGCTCGGGGTGGCGGATCCCACGGCCCCCAGGAAGAAGATGTGTCGGGGCCGTGAGTCATCGTAGAAGCCGCTCCTTGTGGCACAGCAGGTGGAGGGGGTGCTGGATCATCCATACCTTCAGCACCCTCGTCCTCGTCATCAAAAAGAGGCTCACCAACCTCATGATCACCTGCACGCTCAAAACGAGAAGAAGGACAAACCATGGTCTCGTCGAAGGTGACATCGAATGTCTCCATGACTCGGTTAGTGTCAAGGTTAAGAACACGATAAGCTCGAGTGTGAGTGCCATAACCCAAAAACACACCATTAGAAGAATGAGACTCAAACTTGTCCAAGTTGCCCTTTTTGAGTATAAAACAATGGCAACCAAAAACTCGAAAATAACTTACCTTGGGAAGTTTTCCAAAACGCAACTCATAAGAAGTCTTTTTCAAGAAGGCTCGGAGAAAAATGCGATTGGAAATGTAGCATGCAGTGCTCATAGCTTCGGCCCAATATCGCCTAGGAGTCCTATGCTCATCGAGCATCGTCCTAGCCATCTCTACGAGGGTCTGATTCTTCCTTTCTACAACACCATTTTGGGGTGGTGTGTAGGGGGATGAAAACTGATGCTCTAAACCCAAAGAGTTACAAAACTTCTCAAAATCCGAATTCTTGAATTCGGAACCATTATCACTCCTAATAGCTAGCATCGAGTTCAAAGGGAACTCGTTCTGAAGACGCAAAATCAGATTGCAAGCAAAGGAGAAAGTCTCGGTCTTCTCAGCTAAAAAGAAGACCCACGAATATCTTGAAAAGTCATCAACAACGACAAGCACAGACCACTTCCCCCCAACCGAGCTCACCCGAGCCGGACCAACAAGGTCCATGTGCAAAAGCTCTCCAGGGCGCTTGGTCATGACCTGAGTCACTGGATGGTGGGGAGCGGCAACCATCTTCCCATGTCTACAAGAGTGGAAAACAAGATCCTTCTCCATATGCAACTTGGGCAATTCTCAGATTAGGCCAAGTGAACTAAGCCTTGCAAGCAAGTCGAAGCTCAAGTGTCCAAGTCTCCTATGCCACTTCCAAAGATCAGTGGAGGAAGGTCCAGCCACAAGACCACGAGAAGTACCAAAAGACTCCGAGAAATTCGCACGAAAGATTTTCCAAAGGGCGAAATCATACATACAAGATTGCCCTGAGGATCTAATATACGACTGAGATTCGATTTAAAACGAATCTCATAGTCGTCGTCAAAGAGTTGCGAAACAAAAAGAAGGTTAAAATGCAAGTTAGAAACAAGAGCAACATCGCGCAACACAAACTGCTCATTAACTCGCACCGACCCACGAGACAAAACCTTACCTTTGCTATTGTCGCCGAAGGTGATAAACTCCTTTCCGGCGACTGGACTAAGACTGGAGAACCACTTGGCATTTCTGGTCATGTGCCTCGAGCAACCGGAATCCACCAACCAAATGTTCTCCAATCGTTTTACCTACATCAATAAAAAGACATAGGGTGAGCATACGGTCCAACACTGGGGTTAGTGAAGTAGGAAGAATACCAGTGTTGGGCCGGCTGCTCAAAAAAACGGTTAGTAGAAAAACCATTCCTAGCACGTCTACGGGGGAAGCGATCACCACGTTGAGGAAAACGTGGTCCGCTAAGGGTAGAGCGTCCATCGCGATACTCAAAACGCGGTGGGGGAAAGTGCTCAACTACAAAGCCACCGCCACGGGGTCCAAAACCTACAACTGCAGGCTCCCGCCGGGCACGTCCTCTCCACTGCCTAGGCTTGGAAGCTTGAGGTTCTGGACCTCTGGGCCTAGCAGCTCTCCTTGGAGCTCTCCTCTGAACGTTCGGCACATGTACATCATGGAAAGGATGGTACATGTCCGGGTTGTTCATCTCCCTAGCACGGCGCGCCTCCCTCTTGCGCCGAAAGCAAAACTCACTCAAGTGTCCATCTCGCCCACAATGTTCACAATGGTACCACACCGCTCTCAAAGGGGGTTGTTGGTACTCACGGTAGTGGGTTTGGATCACTTTGCCCTTCTGTGGCAAAAGTTCCTCCTGGATGGGTGGCATGGTGTTCAGCTTGTTCTTGAGGTGGTTTGGTTTGGGAGCCCAAGATTGTTTCTTTGGTGGAGCTCTCGGAGGTTCAACAAAGATCCCTTCCTTGGTGTTAGGCTTGAGAGGCTCTTTGAGTGAAAGCTTGGTAAGTTTGGGAGTAGTGGTAGAGTTGGGCTTCTCACTCAGGTTCAAACCACTCGACTCTCCAATCTTCCCAAAGGCAGAAACATCAATGCCCGAAGCAAAGTCTACACCAGGACCTCCAGCAGCTCGCTTGAATTGGGAGATCATCATCCCGAGCTGTGGCTCACCACTAGATACCCATGACAAGATGGTCCGAAGGTATGTGTTTTCTTCCTCGGTTTGCATCTTGTCATGCTTCACGTTTGCAATCTCCATCTCCAAACCCTCACACAGAACACACCTAGCCACACATGTGCTACCTGAGTTGGCCTGTTCAAGAGACACAATCTTGGCATTCTTCTCTGCCAACTCAGATTGCAAGACAGGACAAGACTTGCACGCACCCAACAGCAAGGGTCTAGCCTTCAGCTCATCCACCTCTCGTACCAACGCAGCATACTTACCTCTCAAAGTGAGAAGGTCAGTCATGTGTGTGGTGCACATCTCACACTCCTCCTCGGTGACAACAACGGTGGACTTGACAGATTCAAGTTCCTTCACCGTATCCTCCCACTTCTGCCTAAACTCCTTGCGCTCTCTAGCTGCACGCCTAAGCAACTTATCCTGACTAAGGAGCGCGGCAGTAAGCTTCTCGACCTCAGCAGAAAGCTCGTCGGGGGTCAGAGATACCAGGGAGGTGTCGTCGTCGTCGTTGTTCCGAGGGGTCTCCTCCAGCTCGCCGTCGACCTCCTTGCCGAGGGCCATGGTGCAGAAGCCGTTGTCGTCGGTGAAGAAGCAGAGACCATTCAGCTTGTCCTCGATCTTCTTCTTCTTCTCGTACTCATCGTCGCTTGAGGAAGCGGAGTCGTCGTCCGAGTCGTCGACGTCGCTGAGCGTGGCGAAGAAAGCACGCTGCTCAGCTTGGGCTTTTTCCATGTACTTCATCTTGATGTACTCCTTGTTGAAGCTGCCCTTCCGCTTGTGCCTTGCGGGGACGTACTTCTCCTTGCGCTTGCCGGAGTCGTACTTGTGCCCATGTTCCGCCTTGCCGAAGGTCTGCTTGTTCTTCTTCGGGCAATTGGCGATGAAGTGGTTGGGGTCGCCGCACTTGTAGCATCCCGAGCGTCCTCCTCCGCGGCGACGGTTCATGCGGTTGTTGTGGAACCGCGAGAACCGGTTGGCGAGCATAGCCAACTCGTCATCCCCCAAAGACTCCAGCTGCTCCTCTGTGACAGAAAAGAGTTAAGAGAGTGCAAAACCTCCAGAGGGGTTAGCAGAAGAGCCAGAAAGCAAAGCCATCGACGGGCAAGAAGGATTTTCATAAGAAGCCCTCGCCATCGCATCAATCTCACTGGACTTGAGCTTACTAAAGAGCTCGTCGCACGTGAGGGTCTCATAGTTAGGCGATTCGATGATCGCCTGAACCTTGGAATCCCACACCGACCGATCAAGGGTATGCAAAAGCTTAAGAGCCCTCTCATGATCGTCGAAAGGCAACAGCTCCTTGTTAGCCCTCATCCTGTTGACAATCACCTAAAAGCGAGCAAATAAACTTTCTATGCTCTCGCCAGGCATATGTCGAAAGTTCTCATACTCTCGCTTGAACGACTCGTAGAGACGTGTTTTGACTTGAGAGGTTCCCTCATGAAAGCGCATGAGGGTAGCCCAAATCTCCCGAACCGTAGCGAGGTGAGAAACGCGATCAAACTCACTCATGCTCAGGCATGAGAAAAGGCATTACAGGCTCGGCTATTGGCATCGTGCTCATCGATCTAAAGCTGAGAGACACGAGCAACCAAGACCACGTAATCGGCAGAGTTGCAAATATCCCAAATGGAAGCACCCAAACTCTGCAGATAGGCCGACATGCGTATCTTCCAATACGCATAGTTCGTTCCATCGAAAAACGGCGGTTTGGCCATGCCGCGATCCATGTCGCCTTCTGTGGATCTGGAACCGGCTAAGGTGGAAGATCCTTAACCCGCTTTGATACCAATTGAAGTACCGAGAAAGCACTAGCAAGGCGACTAGAGGGGGGGGGGTGAATGGGAGCCAACAAAATTTCTCTCGAAACTTTGGCCAAATGTCCCAAAATCAATCCTCGAAAGCTACGACCGAAACCGTGATGCCCACGACCCTTGGAAGAGGGTGGATGATCCCTAGGATCACAGCGAGGCACCACAAAGCGATAGCAAACCAAACCGCAAAAGCACCGGAGCAAGTTCGACCCTCAAAAACCAAGTCTCGAACGTAGATAGACGGCTACGTCGAGAAATCCCCAAATACCGATGCTAACGAGTAGCAAAGATACCTAGAGAGGTTCCTTGGTCAACTACAAGGCCAAACGAGAAGACCAAAAACCAAGCGAGGAAGCTGGGAGAGCAAACGTACTAAAACGCAACCTTCAGGCAATTCCCGGACTGTCCGGCCCTGGGGTCCCGGACTGTCCGCGGTACTGCCGGAGTGTCCGCGAGCGAAGGGCGGACTGTCCGCCGGCAAAACTCGCCAAACAGCAAAGCTGCTGAAGTCCCCTGGACTGATCCCGGACTGTGCGCGACTTACAACTACGGACTGTCCGCCGGTCAGGAAGAAGCAAATCGGCCGAAGAACACAACCACAGGTCCGGCGGCTCCCCGACGCCCGGATTGTCCGCCGGTCAGGTGGCGGACTGTCCGCGGCTGTCGAGTGAGGGCGATTTCGATCGCCCTTCACCAAAATCACTCCCAAAACGATTCAAATCAAAATCCCTTGATCCCAAACTTGGAGAAGATGATCACGGGGTAGTTAGGAGACTATGCCCAAGAAATCATCCGCTCAAATCCATTCAATCATCGGGAAATCGAAAGGGGAAGATCAAGAACGGAAAAACGCCATGAAAATGAAATCAACCCGATCTACTTGTTCATGAGGAGTTAGATGGATTCCTTCGGTGGAAATGATCTCCTTTCAAAAACGAACAAGTTGATTCAAACGGATTTCGCAAAGACGCTGTAGGGAGAGAGATCGAGTGACGAGAAAATCGCAGAGAAACGAAGAACACGAAGAACACAAGCAAAACGCGAATCAAGTCATCGATCTGCAACCGTGTGGCTACCACACGCTACAACAGTGAGGTTACGGCCTCACTTCCTCAAAATCTCCAGTACACAGAGGTATGGTTCTCTGCGGATCTCAGCTAGCTATAGCAGGGGACTGGGAGAGCAGGAAACCCTAGAAGCAAAGAGGAAATGGCTGAGATAGATGGGGAGGTGGGTGTCTCCCCCTACTTATCCTAATTCTAACTATTCCTAATTCCCACTCTACCCCTAACTACTTATAGAGCGAACCAGCTAAACCCTAAGGTTATTCTGGACCAACTCGAAGGTAGGTGGATCCGACGGCCATGCCCGCACAACTGGTAGCGATGCCTCGACGCAACCTCACCGATTGCCGCCACGTGCCGCCACCGCTCTGTGTCCTTTTCCTGGACGTCGCACCCCTGTTTTGGAGGCCCAAATCGGGAAACCAGCCTTCATGATCAACCCCGGGTTTTGTGGCCCAAACCGGGAAACCAGCCCACGTAGCCTGAGTTTTGTGGCCCAAACTCAGCAAACCCGCAGCACCCAGGTTTTGAGGCCCAACCCTGGAAACCGTCCTCAGCCCGAGTTTTGTGGCCAAACTCGGAAACCATCCGCACCCAGGTTTTGAGGCCCAAACCTGGAAACCGTCCACCCGATGGTTTTTCTCTGGCTCTACCACCAAACCGAAGCTGTAGAGGGATGCACCGCCCGTGCGCCCCGTCCACCGACATGTGTCCCCAGGTCTTGGACCCGAGCAACACCTTGCCCGCAAGTCTTCGCTCGTCGCTGTCCCAGGCTGCCAGCCACCACAACTGATCCTCGGGCCACCGGTCCCTCAGTCCAAGCCTCAGGTCCGCCCTTTGCCACTCTCGGCCCATCGGCACGGCACGTCTCTACTTGACCTTCACCTTGCCTCTGATCACTGTATCCGTGCTCGACACCTGCACAACACAAGCCAAAGAACATGCCCATTATCCCAGTTGACAATCACTCATCACTTAGAGACTCGGCATACACCTCATGTATCCGCAATAGTTCGTCCCATCGAAGTAGGGAGCCTTGTCGTTCCCTCGATCCATGTTGCCCTTAGGATCCAAAACCGATTAAGGTAGAGAAGATCCCTTAACTGGCTCTGATACCAATTGAAGGACCGAATTGGCGACCAGAGCGGGGGGGGGGGGGTGAATGGGAGCCTCAAATTTCAACTCATGAAATGAATGGCCCTTTTCCTAGAGAGTCACCCCGAAAACAAGACACAGGCTTGCTAGTATCCACGACCCTAGATGTAGGGTGGATGCTTCCTAGAAGCACAGCGGGATACTACACAACCCCAGAAGTCCAACGCAAAAGCCGAAAAACAAAACCAAAGTCAGACGAATGGACTGCGGGCAAAACAGTGAGCCTGTCACTGCATCGGACGCTGGCAGCGTTCGATGCCAACCTGGCGGATGCGTTCGATTCAAACAGGACCGTTCTGGAACCTTACTGCATGACCATCAGACTGTCAGCGTCGGAGCGTCCGATGACCAACGGAGCGTTCGATGCTCATTCAAAATCACAGTAAGTGACACGTGTCACAGGAGCGTCCGATGCTATGAATAGCAGCGTCTGATGCTCCTGTGCTCAGCGTCTGATGCACCCGAAAACATCATAGTTCTTCGGTGATTCAACCCGATCTCCTCCGAATCAAAAGCTCTAGGGCTAAGACTCGATCTGAGAGCTCAGAAGGATGTTAGTGTGCTACTCCTAAGAGATCATGGCTCGAACCTAACTCCAAATCGGTGAATCGAAGAAGTTTTAGGGAAACGGGAAGAAAAGCGATCCAATACAAGAATCACCCGATCTACTAGCTCGTGAGGATTGAGACAAATTACTTTGGTGAATAGATGCGCCTCACGATCTAGCACAAATGTGTTCAAGTGGAATCGAAACCGTTCCTCAGAGAAGGAGAACGAAGCAAATCTCCGAGAGGTCAAAAACCAAAACGCGAAGAACACAAACCAAAACGCGAATTGATCTTGATTTCCAGCCAAAACTTCTCCACACGAGGAGACAACGAGATTACGGTCTCGTTTCCTCAAAATCCAAATACACAGAGGTATGATTAGTCCTCTCTGCGGATCACAAGCAGCAAGGTATGATCAGAACCTAAGCAAAGGCTAGAGACAGGAAGCTCAGGAATAAATGGCTGCCAGGATAGAATGAGAAGAGGGGCACCCCTCTTATTTATAGCCTAAGAACAATAGTCCCCTTCTACCCCAAGATACAAGAGCGAAGCGGCCAACCCTAGGGGTATCTTGGTCCAACTCTGCGAAGTAGTCATCCGACGGCCACACGCCTTCCTCATCCTTAGCTTCGCCTCGACGCAAGCCTCAAAATGCCGCCACGTGCTGTCCTGTCGACTGCCACGCCAGCCTCTCCACACCGCCATGGATCGACCGTCCTTTTTGGACCTCCCCCCGGTTTTGAGGCTGAAACCGGGAAACCTGTCCTCCGGCTGAGTTTTGTGGCCCAAACTCAGAAACCCGCTAGCTCAGGTTTTGAGGCCCAAACCTGAAAACCGTCCATGCCGAGTTTTGAGGCCCTAACTCGGAAACCTGCCACCCCGAGTTTTGAGGCCCAAACTCGAAAACCGTCAAGGGTAGTTTTTGAGGCTCAACTACCAAACCCGCGCCGTAGACGGGATGTGGTTCGCACACCCTGAGTTCCAGCACCGATGCCAGAGCATGTCCAGTCTCCACGCCGGGCACAGTGCATTCGCCTTCCTTCTCGGCCTCTCGCCAAGTGTCACGACGCCATCACCTTCCTCCCGACTCGGCCGATGCACCACACATCCCCATGTGCTCTTGCTTGTCAATGCCACGTGCCAGCTACCACAGCTGGTCCTCAGGTCTCCCGGTCCGTCAGTCCTAGCCTCACGTCCTCCCTTCACCGCTCCCGGTCCGTCGGCACAAGACATCTCTACTTGACCTTCACCTCACCTTCGACCACTGTCTCCAAGCTCCACACCTGCACATCAACACAGCCAAGAGACATGTTGCCCATTGACCGATCACTCATCACTCAGGAAGGGAACCACAAGGGCACATATCAACCTTGTGTTCATAGTTTGGGCCTCAAAGCTCCACACTTGCGGGTTTACCGGTTTGGGCCTCAAAACTGGGCGGAGGTTCCTATGCGGAACGATCGACGCGTGGCGACACCGAGAGGCTTGCGTTGCGACGAAGCTATCGGTGAGGAAGGCACGGTTGTCGACGTGACGACACATGGCGGCATCCTGGAGCTTGTGTCGAGGCGAAGTGAAGGATGAGAAGGCGCATGGCCGTCGAATGAAACCTGATGAGGTTGGATGGTTTTACCCCCAGGGGGTATCTGGGGTTAGTGCTTCATGTTAGGGCGTTTGTGCGCCTATATATATGCGGATACATGGGTGTATGCCGAGTCTCTGAGTGATGAGTGATTGTTAACTAGGATGATGCGCATGTTCTTTGGCTTGTGTTGTGCAGGTGTCGAGCACGGATACAGTGATCAGAGGCAAGGTGAAGGTCAAGTAGAGACGTGTCGTGTCGATGGACCGAGAGTGGCGAAGGGCGGATGTGAGGCTTGGACTGAGGGACCGGTGGCCCGAGGATCAGCTGTGGTGGCTGACAGCCTGGGACAGCGACGAGCGAAGACTTGCGGTCATGTGTTGCCTAAGTCGTGGACTTGGGGACACGTGTCGGTGGACGGGGTGCACGGGCGGTGCATCCCCTCTACAGCTTCGGTTTGGTGGTAGAGCCAGAGAAAAACCATCGGGTGGACGGTTTCCAGGTTTGGGCCTCAAAACCTGGGCGTGGATGGTTTCCGAGTTTGGCCACAAAACTCGGGCTGAGGACGGTTTCCAGGTTTGGGCCTCAAAACCTGGGTGCTGCGGGTTTGCTGAGTTTGGGCCACAAAACTCAGGCTACGTGGGCTGGTTTCCTGGTTTGGGCCTCAAAACTGGGGGTTGGCTTTGAAGGCTGGTTTCCCGGTTTGGGCCACAAAACCGGGGGTGCGACGTCCGGGAAAAGAACAAGCAGAGCGGTGGCGGCACGTGGCGGCAATCGGTGAGGTTGCATCGAGGCAACGCTACCAGTTGTGCGGGCGTGGCCGTCGGATCCACCTACCATCGAGTTGGTCCAGAATAACCTTAGGGTTTAGCTGGTTCGCTCTGTAATTAGTGGAGGGGTAGAGTAGAAATTATAAATTAGGATAAGTAGAGGGAGACACCCTCCTCCCAATCTATCTCAGTCATTTGCTCTTTGCACTTAGGGTTTCCTGCTCTCCCAATCCCCTGCTGTAGCTAGCTGAGATCCGCAGAGAACCATACCTCTGTGTACTAGAGATTTTGAGGAAGTGAGGCCGTAACCTCACTGTTGTAGCGTGTGGTAGCCACACGGTTGCAGATCGATGTGTTGATTCGCGTTTTGTTCGTGTTCTTCGCGTTCTACATTTCTCCGCGATTTTCCTGTCACTCAATCTGTCACCCTACTGCGTCTTTGCGAAATCCGTTTGAATCAACTTGTTCTTTATAGTGAGGAGATCATTTCCACCGAAGGAATTTATCTAACTCCTCACGAACAAGTAGATCGGGTTGATTTCGTGTTCGTGGCGTTTTTTTTGTTCATACTCCTCCCCTTTTGATTTCCCGGTGATTGATTCGATTTGAGCGGATGATTTCTTGGGGATAGTCTCCTAACTACCTCGTGATCATCCTCTCCAAGTTTGGGAACTTGGGATTGTGAGTTGATTCGATTTGGAGAAGTTTTGGGAGAAGGGCGACCAAAATCGCCGTCTCTGCAAGGTCGCGGACAGTCCGTGCTTGGTACCGCGGACAGTCCAGGCATCGGGGGTGAGCCAGATCAGTGGCTGCATTCCTCGACTGCCTTGGCGATTTTTGACCGGCGGACAGTCCGCAGTTGATTTTCGCAGACAGTCCTGGAGTCGACCAGGGACGTTCAGCAACCTTGCTGTTTTGTCCATTTGGCCGGCGGACAGTCCGCCACCAGAGTGCGGAGAGTCCGCCGTAGGCACGGACAGTCCGGGACCCCAGGGCCGGACAGTCCGGGAATCGCCTGAAGCCTCCGGTTTAGTGCGTTTGCTCTCCCGGCTTGTTCACATGGTTTCCAGACTTCTCGTTTGGCCTTGTAGTTGACCAAGGAACCTCTCTAGGTATCTTTGCTACTTGTTAGCATCGATATTTGGGGATTTCTCAACGTGGCCGTCTATCTACGTTTGGGACTTGGTTTTTGAGGGTTGAACCTGACCAAGTGCTTTTGCCGTTCGGTTTGCTATCGCTTTGTGGTGCCTCGCTGTGATCCTAGGGATCATCCACTCTCTTCCAAGGGTCGTGGGCATCACGGTCTCGGTCGTAGCTTTTGGGGGTTGATTTTGGGACAATCGGCCGAAGTTTCGAAAGAAATTTTTGAGCTCCCATTCACCCCCCTCTGGTCGCCTTGCTAGTGCTTTCTTGGTCCTTCAATTGGTATCAGAGCGGGTTAAGGATCTTCCATCTTAGCTGGTTCCAGATCCACAGAAGGCGACATGGATCGCGGCGTGGGCAAACCGCCGTTTTTCGATGGGACGAACTATGCGTATTGGAAGATACGCATGCCGACCTATCTGCAGAGTTTTGGTGCTTCCATTTGGGATATTTGCAACTCTGTCGATTACGTGGTCTTGGCTGCTCGTGTCTCTCAGCTTCAGATCGATGAGTATGATGCCAATAGCCGAGCCCGTAATGCTCTTTTCTCATGCCTGAGCATGAGTGAGTTTGATCGCGTTTCTCACCTTGCTACGGCTCGGGAGATTTGGGCTACCCTCATGCGTTTCCATGAGGGAACCTCTCAAGTCAAAACCCATCTCTACGAGTCGTTCAAGCGAGAGTATGAGAACTTTCGACATATGCCTGGCGAGAGCATAGAAAGTTTATTTGCTCGCTTTCAGGTGATTGTCAACAGGATGAGGACTAACAAGGAGCTGTTGCCTTTCGACGATCACGAGAGTGCTTTGAAGCTTTTGCATACTCTCGATCGGTCGGTGTGGGATTCCAAGGTTCAGGCGATCGTCGAATCGCCTAACTATGAGACCCTCACGTGCGACGAGCTCTTCAGTAAGCTCAAGTCCAGTGAGATCGATGCCATGGCAAGGGCTTCTTATGAAAATCCTTCTGGCCCGTCAATGGCTTTGCTTTCTGGATCTTCTGCTAACCCCTCTGGAGGCTTTGCTTTGCATTCTCTTCTTTCTGTCACAAAGGAGCAGCTGGAGTCTTTGGAGGATGACGAGTTGGCTATGCTCGCCAACCGGTTCTCGTGGTTCCACAACAACCGCATGAACCGTCGCCGCGGAGGAGGACGCTCGGGATGCTACGAGTGCGGCGACCCCAACCACTTCATCGCCAGTTGCCCGAAGAAGAACAAGCAAGTCTTCGGCAAGGGCGATCATGGGCATAAGTACGACTCCGGCAAGCGCAAGGAGAAGTACGTCCCCGTAAGGCACAAGCGTAAGGGCGGCTTCAACAAGGAGTACATCAAGACGAAGTACTTGGAGAAGGCCCAGGCTGAGCAGCGTGCTTTCTTTGCCACGCTCAGCGACGTCGATGACTCGGACGACGACTCTGCTTCCTCAAGCGACGACGAGTCCGAGAAAAAGAAGAAGATCGAGGACAAGCTGAACGGTCTCTGCTTCTTCGCCGACGACGACGGCTTCTGCACCATGGCCCTCGGCAAGGAGGTCGATGGCGAGCTGGAGGAGACTCCTCGGAACGACGACGACGACGACGACACCTCCCAGGTATCTCTCACCCACGATGAGCTTTCTGCTGAGGTCGAGAAGCTTACTGCCGCGCTCCTCAGTCAGGATAAGTTGCTTAGGCGTGCCGCTAGAGAGCGCAAGGAGTTTAGGCAGAAGTGGGAGGATACGGTGAAGGAACTTGAATCTGTCAAGTCCACCGTTGTTATCACCGAGGAGGAGTGTGAGATGTGCACCACGCACATGACTGACCTTCTCACTTTGAGAGGTAAGTATGTGGCGTTGGTAGAAGAGGTGGATGAGCTCCGGGCTAGACCCTTGCTGTTGGGTGCCTGCAAGACCTGTCCTGTCTTGCAATCTGAGTTGGCAGAGAAGAATGCCAAGATTGTGTCTCTTGAAGAGGCCAACCCAGGTAGCACATGTGTGGCTAGGTGTGTTCTTTGTGAGGGTTTGGAGATGGAGATTGCGAACGTGAAGCATGACAAGATGCAAACCGAGGAGGAAAACACATACCTTCGGACCATCTTGTCATGGGTGTCTAGTGGTGAGCCACAGCTCGGGATGATGATCTCCCAATTAAAGCGAGCTGCTGGAGGCCCTGGTGTAGGCTTTGCTCCGGGCGTTGATGTTTTTGCTTTTGGGAAGATTGGAGAGTCGAGTGGTTTGAACCCGAGTGAGAAGCCCAACTCCACCACTACTCCCAAACTTACCAAGCTTCCACCCAAAGAGCCTTTCAAGCCTAACACCGAGGATGGGGTCTTTGTTGAGCCTCCGAGAGCTCCACCCAAGAAACAAACATGGGCTCCCAAACCAAACCACCTCAAGAACAAGCTGGACACCATGCCACCCATCCAAGAAGAGCTTATGCCACAGAAGGGCAAAGTGATCCACACCCACTACCGTGAGTACCAACAACCCCCTTTGAGAGCGGTGAGGTACCATTGTGAGCACTGTGGGAGAGATGGACACTTGAGCGGGTTCTGCTTTCGGCGCAAGAGAGATGCGCGCCGTGCTAAGGAGATGAACAATCCGGACATGTACCATCCTTTCCATGATATACATGTGCCGAATGTTCAGAGGAGAGCTCCAAGGAGAGCTGCTAGGCCCAGAGGTTCAGCACCTCAAGTTGCCAGGCCTAGGCAGCGGAGAGGTCGTGCCCGGCGGGAGCCTGCAGTTGTAGGCTATGGACCCCATGGCGGTGGCTTTGTTGTAGAGCGTTTTCCCCACCGCGTTTTGAGTATCGCGATGGACACTCTTCCCTTAGCGGACCACGTTTTCCTCAGCGTGGTGATCGCTTTCCCCATAGACGTGCTAGGAATGGTTTTTCTACTAACCGTTCTTTTGAGCAACTGGCCCAACACTGGTATTCTTCCTACTTCACTAACCCCAGTGTTGGACCGTATGCTCACCCTATGTCTTTTTATTGATGTAGGTAAAACGATTGGAGAACGTTTGGTTGGTGGATTCCGGTTGCTCGAGGCACATGACCGGAAACACCAAGTGGTTCTCCAGTCTTAGTCCGGTCGCCGGAAAGGAGTTTATAACCTTCGGCGATAATAGCAAAGGTAAGGTTTTGTCTCGTGGGTCGGTGCGAGTTAATGAGCACTTTGTGTTGCATGATGTTGCTCTTGTTTCTAACTTGCATTTTAACCTTCTTTCTGTTTCGCAACTCTTTGATGATGACTATGAGATTCGTTTTAAACCGAATCTCAGTCGTATTTTGGACCCTCAGGGCAATCTTGTTTGTGTGATTTCGCCCTTTGGGAAAGTCTTTCGTGCGGAGTTCTCGGAGTCGTTTGGAATTTCTCGTTGTCTTTTGGCTGGACCTTCCTCCTCTGATCTTTGGAAGTGGCATAGGAGACTTGGTCACCTGAGCTTCGACTTGCTTGCAAGACTTAGTTCACTTGGCCTAATCCGAGGATTGCCCAAGTTATCCATGGAGAAGGATCTTGTTTGCCATTCTTGTAGACATGGGAAGATGGTTGCCGCTCCCCACCATCCAGTGACTCAGGTCATGACCAAGCGCCCTGGAGAGCTTTTGCACATGGACCTTGTTGGTCCGGCTCGGGTGACCTCGGTTGGGGGGAAGTGGTATGTGCTTGTTGTTGTTAATGACTTTTCGAGATATTCGTGGGTCTTCTTTTTAGCTAAGAAGACCGAGACTTTCTCCTTTGCTCGCAATCTGATTTTGCGTCTTCAGAATGAGTTCCCTTTGAACTCAATGCGAGCTATTAGGAGTGATAATTGTTTTGAATTCAAGAATTCGAATTTTGAGAAGTTTTATAACTCTTTGGGTTTAGAGCATCAGTTTTCTTCTCCCTACACACCGCCACAGAATGGTGTAGTACAGAGGAAGAATCGGACCATTGTAGAGATGGCCAGGACGATGCTCGATGAGCATAGAACTCCTAGGCGATATTGGGCCGAAGCTATGAGCACTGCTTGCTACATTTCCAATCGCATTTTTCTTCGAGCTTTCTTGAAAAAGACCTCTTATGAGTTGCGTTTTGGAAAACTGCCCAAGGTGAGTTATTTTAGAGTTTTTGGTTGCCACTGTTTTATACTTAAGAAAGGCAACTTGGACAAATTTGAGTCTCGTTCTACTGCGGTGTGTTTTTGGGTTATGGCACTCACACTCGAGCTTATCGTGTACTTAACGTTGACACTATCCGAGTCATGGAGACATCCGATGTCACCTTCGACGAGACCATGGTTTGTCCTTCTTCTCGCTTTGAGCGTGCAGGTGATCACGAGGTTGGCGAGCCTTTTTTCGATGATGAAGAAGAAGGTGCTGAAGGGACAGATGACCCAGCACCTCCTCCACCTACTGTGCCGCAAAGAGCGGCTTCTACGATGACTCACGGCCCCGTCACATCTTCTTCCTGGGGGCCATGGGATGCGCCACCTCGAGCGGTACCCATTGTACCCGAGGAGGCACCAGCTACTGTTGAGGGGGAGGCCACTTCGGCAAGGGAGGCACCACGACACATTCAGCGCCAACACCCGCCTCAGCAAATGATCGGCAGCATCAATGAACGCGTCACCCGGTCAAGGCAAATCTCTCACTTTGCTCATTCTGCATTTGTTGCTGATTTTGAACCCCGGGATGTTGGACACGATTTGACGGATCCGGATTGGGTCAATGCTATGCATGAGGAGCTTGAGAACTTTGAGAGAAATCGGGTTTGGGATCTAGTGTCTCCACCTTCTTAGTGTCACCCAATTGGGACAAAATGGGTTTTCAAAAATAAACAGGGAGAAGATGGCCATGTTGTGAGAAACAAGGCCAGACTCGTAGCCCAGGGATATAGTCAGAAGAAAGGGATAAACTATGAGGAGACGTTTGCTCCTGTAGCTCATTTGGAGGCAATTAGGATACTCTTGGCTTTTGCTGCATCCAAAGATTTCAAACTTTTTCAAATGGATGTCAAGACTGCCTTCTTAAACGGCTACATAGAAGAGGAGGTGTTTGTTAGACAACCCCCGGTTTTGAAAATCCCAAGTTTCCAAACCATGTCTTTAAACTCCACAAAGCTTTATATGGTTTGAAACAAGCCCCTAGAGCCTGGTATGATAGGATGAAAACCTTTTTGCTTGCTAAGGGTTTTAAAATGGGATGTGTAGATAAAACGCTCTTTCTCCTCAAGCATGGCACTGATACTCTCTTGGTCCAAATTTACGTGGATGATATCATTTTCGGTGGTTCTTCTCACGCTTTGGTTGCCAAGTTTGCAGATACAATGAGGAGGAAATTTGAGATAAGCATGATGGGAGAGTTGATGTTTTTCCTCGGGTTGCAAATCAAGCAATCCCGGGAAGGGACGTTCGTGCACCAGGGCAAGTACACCCGGGACATTCTGAAGAAATTCGATATGGGTGAGGCCAAGCCTCTTCCAACACCCATGTCGACCACGACGGCCCTGGATGCGGACAAGGAGGGAGAAGCAGTGGACCAGAAGGAGTACCAGAGTATGGTCGGGTCGCTGTTGTACCTGACGGCGACACGCCCGGACATTCAGTTCGCGGTGTGTCTTTGCGCGCGATTTCAGTCTTCGCCGCGCACCTCTCACTGTCAGGCAGTCAAGCGCATTATGAGGTACTTATCCTTCACTCCTGAGTTTGGGATTTGGTATTCTGCTTCCTCCACCCTTTCCCTTTGTGGTTATTCCGATGCCGATTTTGCTAGTTGTCGCATTGAGCGCAAGTCCACTTCTGGGACTTGCCAGTTTATTGGTTCTTCTCTTGTTTCGTGGTCTTCTCACAAGCAGTCTAGTGTCGCCCAGTCTACCACGGAGGCTGAGTATGTTGCTGCGGCTAGCTGCTGTTCCCAGTTACTCTGGATGATGGCCACTTTGCGTGATTTTGGTCTGAGCTTTTCTCGCGTTCCTTTGCTTTGTGACAGCATGAGTGTTATTAGCGTTGCTAAGAACCTCGTGCTTCACTCGAAGACCAAACACATTGATGTGCGCTTTCATTTTCTGTGAGACCACTATGAGAAGGGTGATATCGACCTTCGCCATGTCGATACGCATCATCAGTTGACTGATATTTTCACCAAGCCTTTGGACCAATCAACCTTTAATCGGTTGAGAGGTGAGCTTGGTGTGTGTTTCCCCTTTTAGATGGGGGAAACATTTTGGTTCTTGGACAATAGACTGACTCTTTTTCGTTTGTCTTTGTTTTTCTTTTGCATTTCAGCATACGCTATTACATTCTGAGCTTCATGTATATACTCTTTAGAATGTGACTATGCTCTGTTTAGTATGCTCTGATGCTTATGTTGATGCTATGTAGCTTATGCTCTTTCTAATCACTGATACATGTTGTGAGCTGAGCTATTTTTGAATGGTGAACCTGATTTATGAACATAAAACTTGAAAATGTTCACCATTGAGATATGCAACTAGCATGTGTAGGATGTGTTGAGTTCACTCGTGCTTTTCATATATGCTAGGTTGCTATGTCTCTAGTTCTGAGTCTGTCACTTGTTTGGTCTGTTCATATTCTGTCAATAAAATATGAACCAAGTTTTAAGTGAATTAAAAAGATCGAGATGGGATTTCTTGTCAACACATCACAGTTTCGAGACTGTTTGTCATTGCACTTTGAGTTAAACTTGAGCTGTGTAGTGTATGACCGAAACTGTTGCTTTAAGCTTCTAATTGCTTTTGCATAGGCTTCGCACAGTTGAAAAGTTAGGCAATGACAAGCTTTCAACCTCTCGCAGTCACATGCTGAATTCTGAACCTGTGCTATTTCACCGCTGCAACTCCGACTAAAATTTGAAAACACAAGTCTATGTTTCATTCTGCAGCATGATGATTGAACTTTGCTAGGGGTAGTTCACCTTGTATACATGTTTAGCACTTGTTCGAATTCCTGTCTATACATGTGTTCAATGCTCTTTTGATGGTGAATACTTTTGGCTAAAAACTGCTCACTTTGCTCATATGTTCATATTTCATATTTCATATTTGGTGATCAATTTGAGCCTTTGATAGCTTGTATTGTTTCCAGTGAGTCGTTGGAGCTATACTGTTTAGAGCATCTTTGCATTTTCTTGACTATATTCCTGAAGCTGCTAACTTGCATCTTGACTCATATGCATTTTGGAAGGGGGAGAACTTCTCTAGTTGGCACTTTTGTTGGTGCATTTTCTGAGGGGGAGAAAATTGCCTTCGGCTCCTTTTGCTTGTTGGTGCATTTTCAACTAAGGGGGAGAATTAGGACAAATCATACCTCCCATGTTCAAAGGGGAGAGGAATCGGTTGTGTGCACCATGCAAGGGGGAGCTTGCTCATGATGAGTTTTTGAATTTTCCAATTGGTTCAGAGCGTTTTTGCTAGTTGTGTTGAGCCTTTGCCTCTTTCTTGAGGGACTAGCATTCGCCTTTCGGATTTTCAATTGGTGTCGAGCTTTCTTGCTAGTTGTGTTGAGCCTCTGTGCCTCTATCTTGAGGGACTAGCATTCTGCTTCAATTTTTTGGTTTTTAATTGGCATCGAAACTTTTTCTTGCTAGCGGTGTTGAGCCTGTTCTACCTCTTCTTGAGTGCTAGCTTTGCTTTGCTTGGTTGCGTCGAGCCGTTGCCCATGTCTTTGGGAACCAAGTTGCTTTGCTCTTTCCATTTGACCTTCTTCGGCTTTGCTATGCTTTTGGATCATTTGGTCGAGTTCTCTCTTCTCCTTCTTCCTCCTTCTATTTCTATTATGATTTGTGTTGGTAGTTGACAATGCACTCATCAAGGGGGAGATTGCGGATACATGGGTGTATGCCGAGTCTCTGAGTGATGAGTGATTGTCAACTGGGATGATGCGCATGTTCTTTGGCTTGTGTTGTGCAGGTGTCGAGCACGGATACAGTGATCAAAGGCAAGGTGAAGGTCAAGTAGAGACGTGCCGTGCCGATGGACCGAGAGTGGCGAAGGGCGGACGTGAGGCTTGGACTGAGGGACCGGTGGCCCGAGAATCAGCTGTGGTGGCTGACAGCCTGGGACATCGACGAGAGAAGACTTGCGGTCATGTGTTGCCTAAGTCGTGGACTTGGGGACACGTGTCGGTGGACAGGGTGCACGGGCGGTGCATCCCCTCTACAGCTTCGGTTTGGTGGTAGAGCCAGAGAAAAACCATCGGGTGGACGGTTTCCAGGTTTGGGCCTCAAAACCTGGGCGTGGATGGTTTCCGAGTTTGGCCAAGAAAGATCAAGAAGTTGAAATGCTCCATTGCTAGGTTAAAATGTGGCCTTTTTCATTGGAAGTCTAGTGCATCTTTACCTTGCACCTCTTGTAGTGACATGGTTAGGAAGAATGATGAGCTATGCTTTTCTCTTGCTAGCTTAAAATCTGAAAATAAAATGTTGAAATCAAATGCTTCCATACCATGTCTTGTTTGCTTTGACTTGCGCAAGGATCTTGTTCGTGCTAAATCTGAAATAGCCTTGCTTAGGTCAAAAGCTGTTGCACCATGTGTTTCATGTGAGTCTTTGCATGCTGAAATTAATGAACTAAAATTGACTCACACCACATGTGTAGATGAACTTGAGCATGCTAGAGCTGAAATTGATGAGATAAATGCTAGGCCTTGTAGCTCATGCTCTTTGAATAAAAATGCTTGCCATGCTTCTAGTGATGATCATGATTCTTTGCTTGATGTGAATGGTGATGTTTCTTCCACCGATTTGATTTGCACATCATGCATTGATTTAGAAAAAGAAGTTTTGGCTTTGAAAGCTTTGCGCGATGATATGAGCGCCAAGTTGGTTGAGCACAATGATATGAGTGCCAACCTTGAAAAATAAATTGAACTCTTGCGTACCACATATGCCAAGTGCATTAGAGAGGAGATGGGAAATCTAAAAAATGCTCCTTGTGGTACTTGTGATCGCCTCATGTTTGAGAATGAGGTTTTAGCTAAAAGATGCAAGAGTCTTTGTGCTAAGTCTTTTGAGTCACGTGTTTCTTGCCACTCCGATGTTGGTGTTTCTAAGCTTGATTCCTTGAAACCGGAGTTGAGTTCTTGTGTTGCGCGTGAGTCTTTTGACTGTAGCACTCGTGCCAAGGTTTCGATAGCTCTTTCATAGCAACTCCTAACCTTGTTGTTTCGTCGAGTGATGTCCAAGGGACTTCTCATGACAAGGGTGCTTCTCACTGAGAACATATATGATGAATGATTGACTTTGATGAGGAAGGTTTGAGGCTTTTACCCGGTTTAGTCCATATATCGCTATGCGCTTAATGTTTATGACTAACCGGTGGCGTTGAGTTGTGTGGTGTTTCTGTGTTGGTGTGCGTGTGCGACATGTGTCTCTTGGCTGTGTTGATGTGCAGATGTGGAGCTCAGATACAGTGGTCTATGGCGAGGTGAAGGTCAAGTAGAGACGTGACGTGCTGACGAATCGGGAGCGGTGAAGGATGGGGGTGCCATGCGGCGGATGTGCCATGCCGATGTACCCAGAGCGATGAAGGGCGGATGTGAGGCTTGGACTGATGGACCAGAGGGCTAGAGGACTAGCTGTGGTAGCTGGCACATGGCATCGGTGAGCAAGAGCACATGGGGATGTGCGGTGCATCGGCCAAGTCGGGAGGAAGGCGCTGGAGTCATGTCACTTGGCGGGAGGTCGGACACGGGCTTGCGTGCGGCGCAAGTGCCGTCGGCCAAGTCAAGAAGGAAGGCGAAGGCGTTATGCCCGGCGTGGAGGCTGGACATGCATCGACATCGGTGCCGGTGGTCGGGGTGTGAGAACAACACTCCGTCTACGGTGCGGTTTCGGTAGTTGAGCCTCGAAAAGCTACCATCGACGGTTTCCGAGTTTGGGCCTCAAAACTCGGCGTGGCCGGTTTCCGAGTTTGGGCCTCAAAACTCAGGATTGACGGTTTCCAGGTTTGGGCCTCAAAACCTGGGCTCGCGGGAATCCGAGTTTGGGCCTCAAAATTCGGGGTGGACGGTTTCCTGGTTTGGGCCTCAAAACCTGGGCTGGCAGGTTTACCGGTTTGGGCCTCAAAACTGGGGGTGGTCCAAAAGGACGGTCGACGCGTGGCGGCACCGAGAGGCTTGCGTTGCGGTGAAGCTATCGGTGAGAAGGCGCGGCGGTCGACGCTGACGGCACGTGGCGGCATCAGGGAGGCCGCGTCGAGGCGAAGCTACCGGATGTGCGGGCGTGGCCGTCGGATCGAAACTGTCAAGTCTGGATGGTTTTACCCCTGGGGGTATTTGGGACGAGTGCTTAATGTAAGGGTGTTTTGGTCTTCGGACGTGCGCCTATATATATGAAGGGGGCTGCTAGGGCAGCCGCCATCCTTGGAGAGTTCTAGGTGGTGTCTCTCTAATTTTGTTCCTGTGAGAGAAGGCTAGGGTTAGGGAGAGTTGGCTCTTGTTCTTGAGCTTTTTGCCATCCAAGTTTTGTGTTGCTAGGATTGGCTTGTAGCCCGACACCAAGTGCTTAACGAATCATCCATTCCTCTGAGTCCAAGGATCAAATTTGTGCTTTAATTTGTCTTGCGATTTTGTTCTTCGCATTTGCACGTTTTCCCTTCTTTCGTTCTTCACAAGAATTCTAGTTTCGAGGGAAGATTCGCAAATCCGTTTGAACCATCTTGTGTAGCTTCGTGAGAGTCTTCTTTCTACCGAAGGAATTTCTCTAATACCTCACGAACTCACAGATCGGGCGGATTTAGTTTTGGGATCGAGTTCTTGCCCGTTCCTCACCGTTTTCTTCGATTCACCGATTTGGAGTTAGGTTCGAGCCATGATCTCTTAGGAGTAGCTCACTAACATCCTTGTGATCCCTCACACGAAGTTAGAGCCCTAGTGCTTTTGATTTGAGGGAGATCGGGTCCATTCGGTGGACGAACAGGGGACTGGTCGGGGTCACCGGACGCTGCCTCATAGCGACCGGACGCACCGAGCAAGAGTCCGGTTGTTGAACACATGCGCTGTCCAGTTCGCGCATGGTGACCGGACGCTGCCTGCGAATCGACCGAACGCTACTCCGTGCGTCCGATCGTTGAAGGCCGAGCGAGATACTCTGCGCGAGCTTGACCGGACGCGCGGCTACTACTGTTCAAGTAGTAGCGACCGGACGCTGCCTTTTGTATTGACCGGACGCACCTTCACGCAGAGTCCGGTCCAACATAGAGAGCTCCCGAATCGGGTTTCTGTGGACCGGACGCATCCGATCGTTCCTGACCGGACGCACCTCAGAGTCCGGTCAGTGCTGACAGAACGCGTTTTCGTCCATATCTTTTGCGTTCGAGCTCAGATTTGAGGTCCGCTTTTTGCGTTGGATTCCCGACTCTGTGCTCTATAGAAACCGGGCTTGCCGCTTTGCAAAAAAGCCTGAATTTGGAAGAGGGAACTTTTGTGGTGTCCCAAACTCCAGTCCTGTCACTAGTTGACTTGCGTGGATTTGGAAGAGGGAACTTTTGTGGTGTCCCGCTGTGTTCCTAGGGAACTTCCACCCATACTCTTCGGTCATGGACATCACATGAGTCGGCTTTGCTCTTGGGGTTGATTTTGTTGGGACAGAGGCCGTAATTTCTGAGAAGAAATTTTAGGCTCCCATTCACCCCCCCCCCTCTGGTTGCCTTGCTTTAGCATTTTCGGTCCTTCAATTGGTATCAGAGCAAGGTTAAGGATCTCTCTACCTTAACCGGTTCCGAGTCCGCGAAGGCAACCTTTTGAGAGCGGTTTTGTTTCCGACTTTGCCTGTCGAGGTGTTGAGCTTGTGTTTTGGCTAACACTAACGGTGCTTTTGGAGATGGCACCAAGTTCTTCTTCCAGTGTGTCTTTGTCCTTAGGTTTGAGTCCTGGACATGCGACCGAGGACGACACTTTGGCGAGAAGGAGGAGTACGGCTCTTGAGGCAGAAGGCGAGGTGGATGCTTTGCTGGGCTTCCTAGGAGATGATGAGCATTCGACGGAGGATCGCATACGCGAACTTGGCAAAGCCAAGAAAGGTATTCTTGCTGCTTGTCTTGGGATTTTATCTCAACAATTTGAAGCTTGTTGTGATGATAACTTGAGATATGATGAGCTTTGTGATACCTTGCATAGAAAGATCAAGAAGTTGAAATGCTCCATTGCTAGGTTAAAATGTGGCCTTTTTCATTGGAAGTCTAGTGCATCTTTACCTTGCACCTCTTGTAGTGACATGGTTAGGAAGAATAACGAGCTATGCTTTTTGCTTGCTAGCCTAGAATCTGAAAATGAAATATTGAAATCAAATGCTTCCATACCATGTCTTGTTTGCTTTGACTTACGCAAGGACCTTGTTTATGCTAAATCTGAAATAGCCTTGCTTAGGTCAAAAGCTTATTTACCATGTGTTTCGTGTGAGTTTTTGCATGCTGAAATTGATAAACTAAAATTGACTGACACCACATGTGTAGATGAACTTGAGCATGCTAGGGCTAAAATTGATGAGATAAATTCTAGGCCTTGTAGCTCATGCTCTTTGAATAAAAATGCTTGCCTTACTTCTTGTGCTATTCATGATTCTTTGCTTGATGTGAATGGTGATGTTTCTTCCACCGATTTCATTTGCACATCATGCATGGATTTGGAAAAAGAAGTTTTGGTTTTGAAGCAAATACGCGATGATATGAGCGCTAAGTTGGTTGAGCACAATGATAAGTTGGTTGAGCACAATGATATGAGTGCCAACCTTGAGAGGGAAGTTGAGCTCTTGCGTACCACATATGCCGAGTGCATAAAAGAGGAGATGGAAAATCTAAAAAACACTCCTTGTGGTACTTGTGATCGCCTCATGTTTGAGAATGAGGTTTTAGCCAAAAGGTGCAAGAGCCTTTGTGCTAAGTCTTTTGAGTCTCGCATTTCTTGCAACTCCGATGTTGATGCTTCCAAGTCTACATCTTTTCAACCAAAGTTGAGTTCTTATGTTGCGCGTGAGTCTTTTGACGATAGCACTTGTGCCAAGGTTTCGGATAGCTCTTTCATAGCTACTCCTAACCTTGATGTTTCTTCGAGTGATGTCCAAGGGACTTCTCTTGATAAGGGTGCTTCTCATATTTTTGGGACTCGTGCTCCCAATCCAATTTTCCATTGCACTTTTTGCAAGAAGGATGGACATTCGCTCGACTTTTTTTTTCGCCGTGTCAAGCACGAGCTGCGTATTCGAGCTAAGGCTTTTAGGAAGCCACGTAGCCTTTCCCATGGCACGCGTGCTCCTAGTGTTGGCACCAAGTTGGTAGTTGATGCTTCTTGTTCTAAGTCCCAAGGGACTTCTCACTTGTCGGAGAATGGTGTGCCTTCCGGTAGGCCTTTGTACCATTGCTCTTTTTGTGAGAAAGATGGGCATCAAGAAAGCTTCTACTATCGGCGTGCCAAACGCTTGCGCCAAGCTCGCTCTTCTAGGAAGATGGTGATTCATAGCCCTTCTCATGGCATGAACACTTGTGCTCCTAGTAAGAAGCCCCTCTTTGTTGATGGGTTTTATGACTCCTTTTATAGTGGGATAGGTCATGGTCGTGGACATGCTCCTAGTGCTTCTTCTCTTGGTCCACGTCATGCTTTTCTTGATGCTTCTATTGGTTCTTCTACAAAGACCTTGGAAGATGTTTGCCTCTTTTCCCTTGGTATGACTCGTTCTTCTCCTCGAGTTGTCCTTTTGAGGAATGCTTCCAAGGGTGTTTCACAATTGCATTTGAACCAACATTTACATCATGCTAACCCACATGATAAGTTGAGATTTGTGACCAAGTCCTAGATTCTCAAGTACATGCTTGCTAACCCTTCGGGATCCAAGACTTGGGTTACTTTGTCCTCTTGTGTGTAGATATGAGGAGGCGGGGTGGAGAACATGCGCCTAATGGAACTTGATCTTTTAGATGTGATCAAGATTTGATGGTTCTCTACACCCCGCCTAGATTTGCCTCCAAAGAGGCTTTTGCTACTCGATGAGCTTTCATATACACTCATACCTTGTACATCCATGATCTATGTCTTGTGGTATGAGATGGACTTTCATGTGCTCACTTGTATAGCTTTTTCATGTACATTTTCTTTTGTATCATGTTTTGCTTTAGTCTAGCTTGTGCTATCTTGTATATCATGTCATGCTAGCCTTGTGTATAGCTTTTGTGGAATATCCACTTTTCATGCTAGTCTGTGATCCGTATGAACATTATGCCATGTTTTACCATACCTCTCCATGAGCTTTACTTGTAGAGGTATGATGTTCATTAGGTATCACTTTTCAGGTGCTAGTTTTGTGTAGCTACATGTACCCTGTTGATATGATTAGTTTGAGCACTAGCCTTTCCACAATTTTATCATGTTACATGCTTTTGGATCTATTGCTATCATTATCTTGCATTGTAGCATGTCTTGAGGTTTAGGCTGTGTTTGAGTTGATCATGTTTTTAGGCTGCATTTTGCTATACAGTGCTTTATCCTGTTGCATGGTAGTCTTAACTAGTATGAGTTCAGTTCTCCTTGCGGTATCATTCATAGGTAGGCCTCTTTTGTTGAGTGTTCACCTTATGCTTATTATAGGACTAACCGTTTTCGTGGAGACCTTGAGGTCACACTAGACGAGACGATGCCTTGTGTTCTCTTCTGCTTTTGAGTGTGCGGGAGAACAGGAGCCTGGAGAGAGCATTTCGGCTCACGGACCCGATCCCACTTCTGCCATGACTTGGGGTTCCGTTCGAGTAGCTCTCCTATGAGCACTAGCTTCACCTGTGGGAGCGACAGCATCAGGCGAGGGAGAGACGACTTCGGCGAGGCAGGTGCCCCGGAGTTCAGCAGATTCAGGTTTCCCCTTGGGCATCACACCAGCAGGCGGTCATGCGCTTCATGAGGTACCTCCGACACACCTCCAAGTTCGGTTTTTTGGTACACTCCTTCTTCGACCTCTTTCAGCTGTGTGGTCTTTTCGATGTGGATTTTGCTGACTGTAGCTTGAGCGTTTCTTGGCTCTTCTCTTGTGAGTCTGGTGTGTGTTTCCTTTTTAGTTGGGGAAGCATTTTGCTTGTTGTATCTCACTTGGACTTCTCCGATACCTTTTTGTTTTGGGTCTTTCTCTTTAGGCTAGTTTTGCTTTGTCTTTGATAGACTAGCTTTTGCATGCATTTCATCATGTACATCTTGCAGTTTAGAGCTTCATGTTTAGAGCAATGAAAATGAGATTATGCACTATTTGGTATGCCCTGCTTATTCATGATGATGCTTGTAGCTTAGGCTCTTTTTGATCACTTGATACATGTTATGAGCTAAGCTATTTTTGCAAATGGTGAACTTGACTAATCAACTATGAAACCTTTAATTTGTTCACCATTGAGATTGGCAACTAGCATGGGTAGGATGTGTTGAGATCACTTGTGCTATCTTTTGTATGCTAGGTTGCTATGTCTCTTGCATTGAGTCATTCACTTGCTTGGATTGTTCATATTTACCATGTGCTAAAATTTGGATCCAAGTCTAAGTGAATTGAAAAGATCGAGATGGGATTGCCTGTGTCAGCACCTCATGGTATCGAGACTGTTTCTTATTGCACTTTTGAGTTAAACTTGAGCCGTGTAGTGTAAGACCAAAACCGGTGCTTTAAGCTTCTGATTGCTTTTGTTGCATAGGCTTAGCCCGGTTGAAAAGTTAGGCAATGACCATGCTTTTAACCTCTCGCAATCACATGCTTTAAAATGAACTTGTGTTAATACCGCTGCAATCTCCGATAAAATATTGAAAATAACACAAGTCTATGCTTCACTATATTACATGATGATTGAACTTTGCTAGGGGTAGTTCACCTTGTATACTTGAGTTAGCACTTGGTTGATTTCCTGTCTATTCTTGCTAAGTGCTATTTTAGTGGTGAACACCTTTTCGAATGGCTTAGAACTGCTCATATGCTTAATTGTTCATATTTCGTATTCATTTCATCAGTTTGAGCCTTTGCTAGCATTTGTATTGATTGCTACATTTTCAGGGTAGCACCCTTTTGAGCATCTTTTCATTCTGATTGCTATACACTTGAAGCTGTTGCATTGTGCATATCATGCATTTTTAGCTTAGTGTACATACCACCAGCTCTGATACACTTTGTGGACTTTTTCAATGCTTTTCATTGCCCCCATATGCTTTTGGTTGATGACTTGTCTTTTGTTTGTGTCAACTTTGTATTGAAATTTTAAAACCCCTCAGCATGTTCCCTTTTGTCAAGGGGGAGAAGCTGTTTGCAAGGGGGAGCTTGAGTGTTGGCACAAAGGGGAGAGTCGTGCATTTTGGGGAGAGCTTTGAGCAAGGGGGAGTTTAGCTCTTTTATGATCTTCTTCACTCAGTATAGCTCTTTTATGTGTTTCAATTGGTATCCATCTTTTGGTATGGAATGCAATAGGTGTCATGAGCTTTATTGCATAGCTTTTGTATATAGGCTTGCTTTCAGGGGGACTCGCTTTTGTCTTGCTGCTTCTCCGCATGCTCCGAGTGTTTGTGCTCCATTTAGTGTTGAGCTTCTCTTGTGGTTTCTCTCAGTCGGTATCGAGCCTGCTAGTCGTGTTGAGCCGTTTTAGCCTCTCTCTTGAGGGACTAGCAGTTTTTGCTTGGTATTTTCGATTGGTATGGACCCTTCAGCTAGTTGCGTCGAGCCTCCTTGCCTCTGTCTTGAGGAACTAGCTGTTTTCACCAATTCTTGGCCGTTTGTGATCAGTTTTGCATTCTTATGCGTTGATTCAGCCTCAATTGGTATTGAGCCTTGACCTAGTCGTGTTGAGCCATTTTCTGCCTTTTCTTGAGGGCTAGCTCATTTTTGACTTGGTTGCGACGAGCCGTTGCCCATGTCTTTGGGAACCAAGTTATTCGCTCTATGTGATAGAGTTTTGCTCTTTGATGAGTTGTTGCTCGGATCCCTTGCTTGGTTGTGTCGAGTCGTTGCCCATGTCTTTGGGAACCAAGTTATGTCTCATGACAAGTGATTTTGTTCTTTGCCCTTCGATGGCTTTTGATCACTTGAATGAGATTTTTGGTTATGGTATCTCAAACCATCTCTTGCGCCTAGCTTTTGTCAATTCAATCATCAAGGGGGAGAAAGAGAAAGAGAGAGAAAAAGGGGGAGAAATTGACCCAAACCCAAGTGGATAAGTACCTTGGTCTCTTTTGTGATGATTGTTTGACAATTTATTTGAGATTGGTTTTCGAGTACCTTTTGTGATTCATGAAACTCTTGTTTCTCTTGACTCTTCGGTTGTGTGGAGGCTTTGCCCACTTTTCCCATTTTTTCGGGACCGAGAGCTTTTATTTGGAGTTTTCATGATCCTTCCTCATCTCAAGTGGCCTTGTGTTTGCTTTTGCTTGGCTTTTGGGCACTTGAATGAGGCTTGCCTTCAAACCCTTCCTTTTTGGTTTTATTATTAGTCAATGCATTCATCAAGGGGGAGATTGAGAACATATATGATGAATGATTCACTTTGATGAGGAAGGTTTGAGGCTTTTACCCGGTTTGGTCCATATATCGCTATGCGCTTAATGTTTATGACTAACCGGTGGCGTTGAGTTGTGTGGTGTTTCTATGTTGGAGTGCGTGTGCGACATGTGTCTCTTGGCTGTGTTGATGTGCAGGTGTGGAGCTCGGATACAGTGGTCTATGGTGAGGTGAAGGTCAAATAGAGACGTGACATGCCAACGGATCGGGAGCGGTGAAGGATGGGCGTGCCGTGCGGCGGACGTGCCATGCCGATGTACCCAGAGCGATGAAGGGCGGACGTGAGGCTTGGACTGACGGACCAGAGGGCCAGAGGACCAGCTGTGGTAGCTGGCACGTGGCATCGGCGAGCAAGAGCACATGGGAATGTGCGGTGCATCGGCCAAGTCGGGAGGAAGGCGCTGGAGTCGTGTCACTTGGCGGGAGGTCGGACACGGGCTTGCATGCGGCGCAAGTGTCGTCGGCCAAGTCAAGAAGGATGGCGAAGGCGTTGTGCCCGGCGTGGAGGCTGGACATGCATCGGCATCGGTGCCGGTGGTCAGGGTGTGAGAACCACACTCCGTCTACGGTGCGGGTTCGGTAGCTGAGCCTCAAAAAGCTACCATCGACGGTTTCCGAGTTTGGGCCTCAAAACTCGGGGTGGTCGGTTTCCGAGTTTGGGCCTCAAGACTCGGGATTGACGGTTTCCAGGTTTGGGCCTCAAAACCTAGGCTCGCGGGTTTCCGAGTTTGGGCGTCAAAACTCGGGGTGGACGGTTTCCAGGTTTGGGCCTCAAAACCTGGGCTGGCGGGTTTACCGGTTTGGGCCTCAAAATCGGGGGTGGTCCAAAAGGACGGTCGACGCGTGGTGGCACCGAGAGGCTTGCGTTGTGGCGAAGCTATCGGTGAGAAGGCGCGGCGGTCGACGGTGACGGCACGTGGCGGCATCAGGGAGGTCGCGTCGAGGCGAAGCTACCGGATGTGCGGGCGTGGCCGTCGGATCGAAACTGTCAAGTCTAGATGGTTTTACCCCTGGGGGTATTTGGGACGAGTGCTTAATGTAAGGGCGTTTTGGTCTTCGGACGTGCGCCTATATATATGAAGGGGGCTGCTAGGGCAGCCGCTGTGACACCCTAGTGTCAAGCACTGCATTAGGCACTACAATTAGCTACTAAAGAAGCATAACCAATGCATTGCATCATTTCACGTGCATAAGAGTGCTTTTTGCTTTTGTTTAATTGTTGGATTTTGGATTTCTATTTGACTTGATGATTTAAGTGGATTTCTACTTGGGCAAAGAGTTTTATAAAATAGAGAACATTGAGTAGAGTGCTTTTCATGTTGGAGTTTTGACCTAGTTCAGATTAGTTTGTTAAATTAAAATAAGTCAAACAAAATGATTTATACTTCAAAATTGGCTTTATTTATGTGGAGGATTTAAAAATAGTTTTCAGCAAAAGTGTCCTATATGAAAGTTGTAGAAAAAATTATTTTGAGTAACTTTTATATTTGGGTCAAAACCTAGTTTGGAGTTTTTGAAACTGTTTTTGAGTGGTCAAACTTGGAAAGTATTTGGAAAAAGAAAAAGGAAATGAATTCTTCCCGCCCCCTCGTTTTCGGCCCATCTGGCCTTTCGGCCCAACCCGCGCCCGCTCCCGCTCGCCGGCGCGCGCCGCTCGCCGCGCAGTGCTGGCCCAGCTCGCCACGCCCGCTCCCGCGCGCGCTCACGCGCGTCGCGCAGCGCCGGTCGCCGACCGCGCCGCGCCGTACGCCGGCGATTCCGCCACGTGGCCGCCATCTCCTGCTCCTTATCTCCTTCGCCCACTCCTCGCCCGATCGTGCCCGCGCGATCACGCAAGCTGTCACGCTCGCCCTCTCCACGCGCGCCTCGCCTACCGAGCCCTGCTGCTCGCCCCCGGCCGCCGCGCACGCTGCTGCCGCCCGTCGCGTCGCCGGGCCCCGCCACCACCACTGGCCGGCCAAGACCCCGAGCACCCTTCGCCCTCTCTCCCAACCGCACACACTCTTCCACTCTCGCTCACACTCTCCTCTCCCAAGGACGCGAGCCGAGAGCACTGCTCGCTCCCGCCGCGACCGCCACCGCAATAACCCCCACCGTGTTCCAGCCCTCACCGTCCATCACCGCCCGATTAACCTCGGTCACCACTCCGCCTACGCCGTGCACATGTCGTGCGCACGTCGTCATCCCCGACCGAACCCCGACGCCGCCGGAGGACTTAGCGCCTCTTTCGGTCCGTCGTCGCCACCGCGGAGCCCGCGCCGCCGTTCTTCCCCAACCCGAGCTCCACCGACTCCTCTTCTTCATCCTCGAGATTCACCGAGCCAAGACAAGGTCAGAACGTCAACAAGCCTTAATGCTACCGCCTCCCATCTCCCTCTTCTCCCCGGCCGAGCGCCATGGGCGCCGCCGCGGACCTCTCACGTGGCCAAGCTCCTCAGGAGCCATCTGAGCCGAACCAACCCCCTTGGTAGCTTCCCTAGGGTTCGTAGGAGCTTTTGCCTCCCCCAATTTCTCCGGCCACCGCCGGAAATGGCGAAGCCGTGAGTCGTCGCCGCCGCCGTGTGCCGCCGCTCGCCGCCGGCACGCTCCTGCCATGCGCTGGCCAAACCAACACCACCACGGGATGCACCTCGTCGAGACGAGTCTAACTAGCCTAGCCTCGCCGTCGGAGACCTCACCGCCGGCGAGCAGCCGCCGGTCAAACACCTCCCCTATTCTTCTCTCTCTGATGGGTGGGTCCCGTTGACCCCGCGCGTCAGCCTCTGCTTGGTCCATGGACCGCGTCCACTGAAGCCGAGCGCCGGGTGTTTTCAAAAGGATTTTTCTTTAAATGTTTTTCCTTTTTCCAGTAAATGCTTCTTATTTTCGTTTAGTTCGTTTTAGTAGTCCAAATGAAGTACTTTCAGTTTTGCTAGCTTGCTTACGAGTAGATCTATCATGGAAAAATGCGAAAGTATTTTTGGTAGAAGTTTATTTTACTGTTTTTATTTAATTCCGTTTATATGCTTTTGTTGTGATAAATGGAAATAAGTGTTTTCTGGTTGAGATAATTTCTGAAAAATTTTATGTAAGTTCATTAACCTATTTTGCACCTGTGAAAAATATATGATGCACTATTTATGAAGAAAAAGTTACTGTTATGATTAAAAGTCCTTTTTGGCTGATTTCTTAGAATAAATGTTAAGGTGTTTTATGTGTCTAAATAAAATGTAGGAAAATTTGTATAGCCTCTATTTATGATATCCAAGCTGAGAAAAATGTAAGCATGAGCTGTTATGTGCAGAAATCTGAAGTTGCTTTACAAAGGTGCTTTTCTGTGTTTTTCTTTGAAAATTCATGTAAGAAATAGTATAATGTTTCTGTTCATGGAACTTTCTTGTTAAGCATAAAATGTGAATTAAAATTTGGGAAAAATGTGAAATTGAGTTTTGCACCCTTTTCCAGTAGGGTTGTAGTTCAATTGGTTTAAATTGGGATAAATTTGTTTATTTTGTGTAGGCTTGTATGTTTATGCTCTGGACACAAATTCTCTACAGTAAGATGTGTATGAGTAGAAGAAGCCAGGAAAATTATGAAATCTGCTGTTTGACACTTTTGAATGAGGAGCTAGTTCAAAGCACCTTTTTGGGCAGTTTGCTTGTCATTTTTATATCTAGAGTTCTGTATTTTATTTTTGGCTGAAATTTGTTCAGTGGAGTCCAGCAACTGTTGTTTGCCTTCTGGAATTTTCGTGGATTTTTTTGAGTCCAGAAAAGTGCACTTGCAGTTCAAACCTAAGTTTCTTTTGAACTATTAAATAAGAAAAAGGTGAATAAATGGATTTTGTTTTATGAATTAAATAAGTATTTACCTCAATGTCAAAAGTGGTTCAACAAGTTGGGACTGTTGGTTTGCAAGAAATGCTCTTTCCATACCACACATCTTGCACCCGCATTGTAATTATTTATTAATCGTCGCATGCAATAGGATCGACCCCTACGGAGCCCGACCAGGAGTCAGAGACAAATGCCGAGCAGCAGATCCCGGAGCTCCAGCAAGCCGAGGAAGCCGACCCCGCCTGCGACACTAACTTGCCCGAGTGCCCTTCCCACGAGGCCTCGGTCTTCACCCAAGGCAAGCCCCGGAGCATTCGAAGTCTCCTATTATTTACAATTAAATTACTTGAGTCCTTTTATATTGTGATGCATTAGGTTAGGAGTTGGTTGAATCCTACTTGCTGAATTACCCTTCCTTGATTATTGATTATTACCTGCCTTGTTATCCTGTTACTTTTATAATATAGAAATGCTTAGTCTGCTTAATAAAAGTTATTGTTAAGGGTGTTTCCGTAATACCCTGATGGGTAGTTACCGGATCACAGTTGGCTATATTTGCTATCGTGGAAAAGAACCGGAGTAGTAATGAAATACGGTCAACTGGAAGGCAAGGCACAAGTTTGGAAACTTGTGGCAGTCCGTCCGTTGGATCGTGTAGGTTTGTATCGATGCTGGCCCTCGTTCATTTTTGAACGCGCCCTTTTACTTAGGGATATGTCGGTGTCGTAATCATCGACCCCAAAGCCGGTTAGAAGCTGTTCGGGCCGGTCTCAACCCGTGTCGTGCCCTCTAGTATGGAAATTGCGATCTGCCGCGTGAGGCCATCGCCAGGTTCCAATTGGGCGGTCCGTGCTGTGAGCCGCAACGATTACCACCACGAACAAGCATCGAGCGGTTGCCCAATGCATGGACCCAACGGGAAAAGTGTGGGATGGTATTAAAGGTCTTTCACCAGCTGGTTTGGAATTCGATTCGAGTCGCCGTCTCCCCCGGTTAGTGGGAAACTATGGCGAGCTTCACCACGATACAACTCCATGTGATGATTAAAGGTTCAACTAAAAGTTGGATAAGTCAACTGGATATGGTTATATTATTGATTGATAGATTCAAGTGAGTGCTCTAGTACAGGTGAAAAACCTAGAATTAAGGAATAGCTCTAAAAATGGCAGCTCATCATTATCATCAATTATCTCTCATCTGAAATTGAGCTTTTCGCGACTAAAAGATCCCAGCTCCACCCAAAAGACCTTGCATACCCTTGGAGTCTTTATTTTCAGTTGGACGGGTAAGTCTAGCTGAGTACATTCCCGTACTCAGGGTTTATCCCGTTGTTGCAGATGGCCAGGTCTACTTCGACTATTGTAAGCACTGCCTCTACTCAGTGGAAGGTGATGAGGAGTAGGCCCAGGGCAGGGTCGTCCAAAAGCTTCCCTTTTTCTTTTGCTGGTCTGAGACTTCTAGTGGCACATTATCTAAAAAGGGAAGAGTGAGTTGTGTGAGTTGGTTTTATTTGGACCACATGTGTAGTGGTCGTGTTTCAAACTATTTCAGCTTCCGCACTTTTAAAATTCAGTATTGTAATAACTCCGTCTTAAATTCCGCACTCTGGTGTTAAATTCGGTTTCGTTTTCGCTGAGATGTATCTTTACGAATGTAATCCTTGAACGATGCGATCTTGTATGATGTACGGTGATAGAAATCCTTCGAGATTTCCGGACTACCGGGGTTATATGGGTTCAAGTATCAGTCGAAGTCAGACGGATTTGGCTAAGATAATACTTGAGCTCTTATAATCAGGACGGTTCCGCCACAGCCGCCATCCTTGGAGAGTTCTAGGTGGTGTCTCTCTAATTTTGTTCCTGTGAGAGAAGGCTAGGGTTAGGGAGAGTTGGCTCTTGTTCTTGAGCTTTTTGCCATCCAAGTTTTGTGTTGCTAGGATTGGCTTGTAGCCCGACACCAAGTGCTTAATGAATCATCCATTCCTCTGAGTCCAAGGATCAAATTCGTGCTTTAATTTGTCTTGCGATTTTGTTCTTCGCGTTTGCACGTTTTCCCTTCTTTCGTTCTTCACGAGAATTCTAGTTTCGAGGGAAGATTCGCAAATCCATTTGAACCATCTTGTGTAGCTTCGTGAGAGTCTTCTTTCTACCGAAGGAATTTCTCTAATACCTCACGAACTCACAGATCGGGCGGATTTAGTTTTGGGATCGAGTTCTTGCCCGTTCCTCACCGTTTTCTTCGATTCACCGATTTGGAGTTAGGTTCGAGCCATGATCTCTTAGGAGTAGCTCACTAACACCCTTGTGATCCCTCACACGAAGTTAGAGCCCTAGTGCTTTTGATTTGAGGGAGATCGGGTCCATTCGGTGGACGAACAGGGGACTGGTCAGGGTGACCGGACGCTGCCTCATAGCGACCGGACGCACCGAGCCAGAGTCCGGTTGTTGAACACATGCGCTGTCCAGTTCGCGTGTGGTGACCGGACGCTGCCTGGGAATCGACCGAACGCTACTCCGTGCGTCCGATCGTTGAAGGCCGAGCGAGATACTCTGCGCGAGCTTGACCGGACGCACCTGTTGTGCTCTGAACGGACGCGCGGCTACTACTGTTCATCAAGTAGTAGCGACTGGACGCTGCCTTTTGTATTGACCGGACGCACCTTCACGCAGAGTCCGGTCCAACACAGAGAGCTCCCGAATCGGGTTTCTGTGGACCGGACGCGTCCGATCATTCCTGACCGGACGCACCTCAGAGTCCGGTCAGTGCTGACAGAACGCGTTTTCGTCCGTATCTTTTGCGTTTGAGCTCGGATTTGAGATCCGCTTTTTTGCGTTGGATTCCTGACTCTGTGCTCTATAGAAACCGGGCTTCCCGCTTTGCGAAAAAGCCTGAATCCCCGTCGTGTTGCTCGGGGGAGGTTGAGGTTACCCAAACTCCATCCTGTCACTAGTTGACTTGCATGGATTTGGAAGAGGGAACTTTTGTGGTGTCCCGCTGTGTTCCTAGGGAACATCCACCCATACTCTTGGGTCATGGACATCACATGAGTCGGCTTTGCTCTTGGGGTTGATTTTGTTGGGACAGAAGCCGTAATTTCTGAGAAGAAATTTTAGGCTCCCATTCACCCCCCCTCTGGTCGCCTTGCTTTAGCATTTTCGGTCCATCACTCACAATTTTGGGACTCGTGTTCCTAATCCGATTTTCCATTGAAACTTTTGCAAGAAGGATGGACATTCATTCAATTTTTGTTTCCGCCGTGTCAAACACGAGCGACATATTCGAGCTAAGGCTTTTAGGAAGCCACGTAGCCTTTCCCATGGGACGTGTGCTCCTACTGTTGGCACCAAATCTATTGTTGATGTTCTTATTCTAAGTCCCAAGGGACTTCTCACTTGTCGGAGAATGGTGTGCCTTCCAATAGGCCTTTGTACCATTGCTCTTTTTGTGAGAAAGATGGGCTTCAAGAAAGCTTTTGCTATCGGCGTGCCAAACGATTGCGCCAAGCTCGTTCTTCTAGGCACTTGGTGGTTCATAGCCCTTCTCATGGCATGAACACTTGTGTTTCTAGTAAGAAGCCCCTCTTTGTTGATGGGTTTTATGACTCCTTTTCTAGTGGGTTAGGTCATGGTCGTGGACATGCTTCTGGTGCTATGTGTGTTGGTCCACGTCATGCTTCTCATGGTGCTTCTATTGGTTTTTCTCAAAAAACCTTGGAATATGTTTGCCTCTTTTCCCGTGGTACGACTCGTTCTTCTCCTCGAGTTGTCCTTTTGAGGAATGCTTTCAAGGATGTTTCAAAACTGAATTTGAACCAACATTTGCATCATGCTAACCCACATGATAAGTTGAGTGCTCCTTTGAGAGTTGTGACCAAGTCTTGGGTTCCCGAGTACATGCTTGCTAACCCTTCAGGATCCAAGGCTCGTGTTACTTTGTCCTCTTGTGTGTAGATATGAGGACGCGGGGTGGAGAACATGCGCCTAATGGAACTTGGTCTTTTAGATGTGATCAAGATTTGATGGTTCTCTACACCCCGTTTAGAGTTGCCTCCAAAGAGGCTTTTGCAGCTTGGTGAGCTTTCTTATACACTCATACCTTGTACATCCATGTTCTATTTCTTGTGGTATCAGAAGGACTTTCATGTGCTCACTTGTATAGTTCTTGCATGTACATTTTCTTTTGTATCATGTTTTGGTTTAGTCTAGCATGTGCTATCGTGTATATCATGTCATGCTAGTTTTGTGTATAGCTTGGTGGCTAATCCACTTTTCATGCTAGTTTGTGATCCTCATGAACATTATGCCATGCTTTACCATACTTCTCCATGAGCTTTACTTGTAGAGGTATGATGTTCATTAGGTGTCACTTTTTAGGTGCTAGTTTTGGTTAGCTACATGTATTCTGTTGATATGTTTAGTTCGAGCACTAGCCCTTCCACAATTTTATCATGTTACATGCTTCTGGATCTATTGCTATCATTATCTTGCATTGTAGCATGTGTTGAGGTTTAGGCTGTGTTTGAGTTGATCATGTCTCTAGGCTGCATTTTGCTATATAGTGCTTTATCCTGTTGCATGGTAGTCATGTCTAGTTTGAATTCAGATCTCCTTGTGATATCATTCATAGGTGCTCTTTTGTTGAGAGTTCACCTTATGCTTATTATGTGACTAACCGTTTTGTTGAGACCATGAGGTCACACTGGACAAGATAATGCCTTGTGTTTCTTCTGCCTTTGAGCTTGCAGGAGAACAGGAGCTTGGAGAGAGCTTTTTGGCTCACGGACCCAATCCCACTTCTTCCACGACTTGGGGTTTCGTTCGAGCAGCTCTCCAGCGAGCACTAGCTGCACCTGTGGGAGCGACATCATCTGGCGAGGGGGAGATGACTTTGGCGTGGTAGGCGTCCCCTCGGGTATCACACCAGCAGGCGGTCATGCGCTTCATGAGGTACCTCCGACACACTTCTGAGTTTGGGTTTTGGTACTCTTCTTCATCGACCTCTTTTTGCTGTGTGGTCTTTCCGATGTGGATTTTGCTAGCTGTTAGCTTGAGTGATTCTTGGCTCTTTTCTTGTGCGAGCAGTCTAGTTAGCTCTTTCCACCACCGAGGCCAAGTTTGTTGTTGTGGCGTCCTATTTTTTCACCGAGCCTTTGAATCTCTCATCTTTTGCTAGGTTGAGAGGTGATCTCGGTGGGTGTTTCCCTTTTTGGTTGAGGGAAGCACAGTTTGATGTACATAGGCTTGCTCCGATAGATTAGCTTTTGCATGCATTTCACCGTGTATTTTAGTGCATTTTAGAGCTTCATGTATATAGTAATGAGAATGAGATTATGCTTTTTTTTGGTATGCCCTGTTGATTCATGATGATGCTTGTAGCTTAGGCTCTTTTTGATCACTTGATACATGTTATGAGCTTAGCTATTTTTGTAATTGGTTAACTTGAATAATCAAATATGAAATAATTAATTTGTTCACCATTGAGATTGGAATCTAGCATGGGTAGGATGTGTTGAGATCACTTGTTCTATCTTTTGTATGCTAGGTTGCTATGTCTCTTGCAATGAGTCGTTCACTTGCTTGGATTGTTCATATTTACCTTGTGCTTAAAATTTGATCCAAGTCTAGTGAAATGAAAAGATCGAGATGGGATTGCATGTGTCAGCACATCACGGTATTGAGACTGTTTCTCATTGCACATTTGAGTTAAACTTGAGCCGTGTAGTGTAAGACCGAACCCGGTGTTTTAAGCTTCCAATTGCTTTTATTGCATAGGCTTAGCCTAGTTGAAAAGTTAGGCAATGACCATGCTTTCAACCTCTCGCAATCACATGCTTTAATTTGAACTTGTGTTAATACCGCTATTGACACAGGTTATCTATCAAAATTAAAGGATAAATAAATATAAAAAGGGCTTGAATTCAATCACCAATAAAGGTTTAGGGTTTTAATTGACAATATTCCATGAGTTTTGGTGGATTATGATCCTGCAGGGACTAAACAGGAAAACCAACACTGATTACTTCTCCTAGAAGGAAACCAACGGAAGATTACGGAACCGGCACGTTAGGAATACTCCAGAAGGACCTAGAGGACACCACGAGGCGGGACACCCCGAGAGACCGCCAGGTGGGACCGACCGGTCCCACCCTAGACCGGTCGGTCACCCCCTGGACCCGATGGCCTCTGCCTTCTGGAACCTTCCTCTACTGCCTCTGAGGATCCATCTCAGCCATACGTGAAGTCGGTTTGATCTAACGGTCGCGGTTGATACCTCAGGGCTATATATACAGGCCCCCAGGCCCCAGGGTAGAACAAGTCTCTCTTCAGAAAAGTCTACGCCTTATTCAGAAACCCTAGAAGAAGACTTCAAGAGCCAGCTTTCAAGTAGAAGACTAGTTACCCCTCTAGTTTAGGTTTAGAACCTAGTCTTATACTAGAACTATAAGAGAGAGAGAGGAAGAGATCAAGAAGGCTTATCGGATCAACTTCTTCATCTTGTACCTGCGGATTCAAGTTCATCTTCAACTTGCTTCAGCGATTGTTTCGGTAATAAACGTCTATATTTAAGTTTGAGCCATTGTTCTTATTATTCTTAAGGTTTATGACTCTCTTTTGAGTACTTTAATTCTAGGTGTGCTAGAGTTAGAGTAGTTGGATAGTGCAAGCATGGTGCTTAGACTTGATAGCTCATAAATGCCTCATATAACGCCGGTAGTAGTGGTTGTTCGCAAGCGTGACTCTTATAGCCTTGTTGATTCTTCTATAGTCCACTTACCCGTGTGTAGGCTCGGTAGGATTATACATTTGCATAAAAGATTCATACTATGTTTGTGACCTTTTATGGCAACTTCCCCGCTAAGAATAATATAAACATATCACTCTTGAATTGGATTTAGACAACCTTAGTAATCCCCTTCTATACTTCTAGATTCTCCGTCCTTGTTAGCTACTCAGGGGTTAGACTTTAAGACTTAACACTATCCGTTCCTTTGGGTTCGATATTAAAACTGGGTTACTCCGGTGAAGTGCTACATCGGTAGATTTTATTTATGCTCTTGCGGATAAAGTAGAGTGTGCGTTAATTTATACCAACAAGCATTTCTAGCGCCGTTGCCGAGGAACGGTAGATCATCTTAAGTCTTAGTTTAACCTTGTATTATAGTTTTATCTTTTTGTTTTTTGTCCCAGTCTTTTTATTATTTTTGTGTTCATTCTTATGAATGTTGTTTTTGAATTCCACTCTTATCTATCACTACCCCATGAGCGCAAGCTATAACCAGTAGAATCCTTACACCCTATCATAACATCTAGTTATTAGCTATGCCTACCTTTCCGCTGCACTTTCTTTTGTAATGAGCATAGAAATATAATTATGAAAATATTCCTTCGGGTATTCTTATCACTAACCTTTCCAGGTCTAGAGCAGAAAAGAACGAAGGAAAAACAAACACAAGGTATGCCCAACCAATCACCATGTAACATTGAATTACATTCATCCAATCTGAGTTTTGCGCTGAGTATTATTTATCCGGATTAACGCTGCTCCTCGGTTATGGAGACTTAGTCACTGACTGTCAACAGGGAGTGGTTCTCAACTAGGTCTGTTTTGAAATGTAAAATGAATCATGAATGATTATGATGGAACAAGGAATACCGAATCTTTCAAAATAAAAATAAGGTTTACCAAAAATGTTTTTCTGCAAAATACTTGAACTTGCTTAAGCCTCACCTTGACTACCCTAAGCCTGCATTCCTGAGTCTTCTCCCTTTTCTTTAGTCGGGTAAGTCTTGTTGAGTACCTTTGTACTCAGGGTTCTTTTACCCATGTTGCAGGTATGGCAGACTCCTCAGTATGCCTCGGACCCTGCTGTGTGTGACTGTTGTTCAGGAAGAGGCCGATGAGGCCGATGAGTGATTATTCACCCTCGGGCTGGGTGATGTATCTTTATCTTTTAGTTGTTGTCATCGGCTACCCTGCCAACTCTATTTGAACTATGGTCTGTAATAATTTCACTTTAAGTTTATGTTGAACACTGGTTTGTAAAACTATTGTTATTTAAGTCTTCCGCTATTTACTCCGATGTTATTTGTCAAAATGTTCAAGAGATTGTAACTGAATTGTGAGCTGATCCTGCGGACATCGGGCACTGATGTAGCCCAGTGGCGAACCCGGTCTTAATCTCTTGGCTGTACGGATCGACTGTCAGTGGTTGATAGTGATCAGTGGGCCATGGGATTAGGGTCGTTACGTCACAGGGAGTCATCGTGCTCTTGGCCCCCTTAAATGATCTTCTGCGGGCAAAAGCTGGGACATACAGTTCAACCGTGAGGGCTACATGGCTCTGGTTTTAGTTGGTTCGAGGACCTCTCCTCGCTTGATGGTGGTTACCTGAAAGGGCACAAAAGGGGCTTGACGAGACGGGTATAGGACGGCCGCCTGGTCTCATGTGTATAGCCGGGAAGGAATGTGCCATCGGAAAGGGGGGTTCCTATATCTGCTTGCCGATTGGAAACCTAGTGGCCACTATCTTGTTAGGGGAACCTCGAAAGACTTCATAGTGTACCCTGCCGCACTTCCTTGGAAGAGGTGATATGGGATTTGCAACCCCTGGCATATGGGGATCACGGCTCACGGGTAAAGTTGTACAAACTCTGCAGAGTAATAAACTGATATATCAGCCGTGCTCACGGTCACGAGCGGCTCGGAAAACTTGCAGGCTAACCACTTAAATGAAATTTACTTTTGTTCACATCATGTTTACGTTTCCGGACGATGTTGCCATATATTAATTATTATTCATGTGGATTAATTGGGTTTGCAAGCACAACTTGATGATTAATAAATGCTAAAATCTTGACCCACTAAAAGTGCTAACCGCAGTAAACCCGTGTCAAGCCTTTTGAGCTGCATAACCCCATGTTGCTTGCTGAGTACGAGATGTACTTACGCTTGTTATATTTTCTTCTTTTTGGATAAAAATCCCGGATGGGTAACAGATGGATATGAGTATGAGCAAGATAAGTTTCCAGAGGATTTCTAGTCTTGTGGACCACCAGTCAACGTCCCTGTGGAGTGGAGCTTCGTCGAGAGATATTTATCTTTCCGCTGGTTTATGTTTAGTTTTATTTGATGAGTTGTAATAAATACGCTATGTAATAAGCACAGTGATGATGCCTTTCTTTGTAATTTGTCCCTTATGTGTGCGACTATTTCCTGGGCGCACATAAGTTTATACATTCAATTTTGTTCTTAAAATTGGGTGTGACAAATGATTTTCAACTCCGAATTTTACTGTGTGAGCTTTGATTATGTAGTCACTGCTGTGTGCTCTAATTATGTAGTGTGCTCTAACTAGACTCTTCCTTATTAGTTGGAGACACATTTTTTTAGATAAACAGATATCTATACATGTGCATAGGTAATAACAGGAGTGAAACTTTGTCTAACCTTAGTCACTAACCAAACAAATAAGATACTGCTGCTGTCCTGCTACCTTAGGATATAAATAATTAAATGTTGATGTGCTGTTACTACAGTAATTTAGTTTTATGTTAAATATGTGCTACTGCTATTGTTCAGCTGCTATTATATGTATTTAAATTTCATTTGTACTGTGCCTGACATGAACTTTTCTATTTGCATGTGTTTTTAGAAACAAACCAAATTTAAGGATGCGCCAGCAACTGTGATTGACATTTTCAAGAATACCCACTGTAGCAGCAAGTCTGGTTTTACTGAGCAAGCAAAGGATGCTATTGTGAGTATCTTTTCCTATCTCTTGCCATTTCAAGTCATAGTAGATTGTGTGTGCAGAATATTTTATCTTGTGTCTAGAATGGTAGCACATGCCATCTATTTAATGTATCTTTATGCAATGGTCGAATGGAACTTGTAGATGTGAATTATCATGCTTGTATGTGTCCAAAATGGTATAATATGCCAACAATGTGTCATCTATTTAGTTTAAAGTGCCTTGTCTGTGAAGACCACAATAGTTACCAGATGTCTTTTGGTTTTGTAAAAATCCCCATATGTTGGCTTTTTCAGGACATGATAGTTGTAGTGCCTTTCTAGGCTGGTGTCATATATTTACTGTCTAATTTTCAGAACCTTGGCTATGTGTTTACAATGGAAATATTCAAGACCCTTGTTAATTTGTTTGCCTGTCCAGAACTGTTATCTATGTGTCGAGAATGAAAATGTTATCTATTAGTGCTGCACATTCATCATTGTAGTGCCATCTATTTACTAGCATTGAAATCTGATTTTGTTGGGTTTATTGTTGCTAGGATCAAATGGAGGCACATGTTGCTGAACCAACAGAGGAAGGGCAAGATCCAAAGACTGCTGTTGAAGCTGTAGCTCACGTTCTGCAAAAATTAACTTTTCTTCGCAATGTTGGTATGCAGTCCGCAGTGATGAAGAGAAATTCCAAAGTTGCTGCGATGAATGCTCGTGTAACTGAGCTTGAGAGTGAACTGCATGCTGAGAAGGCAGGATCGGCAGGATTGCGATCACAGCTAGCTGATGTGCAGAAGGAATTAGAGGACCAGAAAGAGATAGCAAGAAAGAATTAGGAAAAAACTGAGAAGCTGAAGCAGCAAGGTATTGAAATCCAAGGTTTTCTTCGGACCATGTTTGGTAACAAGTTTGCATGATCTCATGAGTCGTGAGTTGTCTAACTGGCAAATTTTGGTGACTACTGATGCTGTTTTGCTGTGCTGCTATGCATACCGCCCGCTGCTGTGCTGTTATATGAGACTGATCCTATTTACTTTGTGACAATTATATGAGACTTGGCTATGTTTTAAGACTGAGCAGGATTACAGAGAGTTGTTTGCTGCTATGGCAAGCTATAATGGATTGAATTATTGTATTTTAAGACTGTAATGATATGTTCTGAATTTGAATGCTGCATGGCTGAATTTTATGGGTCCAATTCTATGTTTTGCATGTTGGGCTATGTTTTTGGTAGCTCGAAAAAATGTATGGGCTAAATATATGTGGGCTGTAATAAATCTATGGGCTGAAATGTACAGATTCAAAGTGTTTGGCTGAATATGTTGCTGTAATAAATCTATGGGCTGAAATGTACATATTCAAAGTGTTTGGGCTGAAATATGTGGGCTGAAAAATATTCAAGTTCAATTGTTTGGGCTAAAAAAAGCTGTATAGACTGAAATTATTTGGGCTAAGAAAAAAAAGGAAAATAAAAAATAAGCCAAATAAAAAGACGAAAATATTCTGTGGGCTTTGAGCCCAAAATATTGGGCCAAGAAGAATGGGCCAAGCAAAAACGAAAAAAATATTCGGCCATGCAATTTAGCCCAAAATAACTTGAGGCCCATGAAGAGGCGTGCCTCTTATGTGGGCTTTAACAGGCCTAAATTCATTTATGACATTTTATTTCTCTTGCCACGTCAGCATTTCATCCTACGTGGCATTGTCCATGTGGCAAAGTCTAAGATTTTATGACAATAAATCAAAGTCAAACAAACATACATGACACTAAAGTCCATTGTCATAAGCTTGTGACAATGAATATATAAATGTCATATGATTACTTTGTGACGCGGGTTTTTTGACAATTATATTTTGTCAACTGAATGTCAAAAAGCTTCAGTAATGACAATAATTCCATACATTTTGACATAAACAGAATGTCAAAAAACCACAGATGTTTTGTAGTGGTCCTTCCTCTATTACAGCTTTAATTGATGTTTGTTGAGACAGTGCTCCAACAACGGATGGAGCATTCACTTGCTCATCAGCTTTTCTTCGCTTTCAAATCCTGTGAAACTCAAATAGACAACAAAACATATGGAACAGATTAAGCATTAATGGTTAGCCACTCAAGCCTTAGTTGTCCAGAATTTCAGTAAGATCTCTTTCTCAATATTTTGTATTTTAATATTTTACGATGCAAGAGAAAAAATACAACAGGATGAATGTATGCATATTTACTATTTATATATATATGCCACCACGGTGAACATTCCTGTGGGTTTTTACACACCATAGAATTATTCACATGGGGCTTCATGGTTTATGATGCAGTAATATATTTTTTATTTTGTTTTCTAATTAAAATGTTTGTGAATTAAATATGATGATATAAGAAATAATTATGAATTAAATATGAGAAATATGCTGGAAAGTAAATATAAAGATAACTACTGATTTTTACCTTTTGGCGAAGGTTCGGATATTTAGGTCCGACGAACTGGACCTTCCCTTGGTTCAGACCTCCCAAGGTATGTCAGACGTTTGGAAAGTTGTTATTGATTGTACCTCTTAGGTGCAGACATTTTCTCCTATACTTTCTTGGTCTGAGTCTTCACTTTCTGTGGTTCACTGTCTTGAGGTTTCTCTCCTTTCTTTTCTGGACAGTGTCGATAGCTTCTTCTTCGTGATTGGCCTCTCTATTCTGATAGTTTGTCTTCTTTGGCTTTGAGAGCGGCATCTTTCACTTATATTCTTCTTGGGTGCTTCATTAGGCGTTTAGTTGATGAAGTTGCATCGTGCCTTTTCTCTAGGAAAGTGAAAATAGATTTCCTCTTGTAAATGATTGTACTTGTAGCGTAGAGGAATGGTCTTCCTAGGATGAGGTGGACATCATCGTCTTCTCATGTCGAGGATCAAGAAATTTGTGGGGACTTCATGGCCTCTAATTCTGACTATGACGTCTTCCATCATTCCTTCTTGTTTATGCCTCTTGATATGGTGTCACTCATGTCATTTGTTCGTCCAGCAATTTGATGTGAAGCGTTAATTGTGGACGCTGGCAGCATCTTGCTCAATGTGCATGTCCTTGTAGATCCAGGACCTTCACTCTGTAGAATTTGGGAGTGACTTCTCCATGTTTTGCTCAAGAGTGTGTCCTGCTCATAATGACAAGGTAGAGATCAAGTGCATGGGCTCTGCTGGTGGAAAAAACACCAACAGAACCAAAAGTTTTGTTTATTCATCTCTAAACTTAGGCACATTGCACAAGATAAACTTTCTGTTTATGTGTCCTATTCAATCTTAACATGAGTGATAGGATCAGAGGATGGGCATGAATGTAGCATCTTAAAATATTTAACAGATCAAAGTACTTAACCCAAGGAAGGATAATCTATGCATAAAGTGTCGATCTTTTCATGATTGAGATATCATCTTCCAAAGGTTAGATGCACAACATTTTAGTTCATTTAGTTAATACAGTGAGATTCAAGAGAGTAAAGCTAGGAACAAAGATCAAAGGACCAAACATGTTGAGTTGATTAGGTTGGATCAAGTGAGGTGCAACTTAAACATATTTTGTTCTTTATTTATGTTCATACTAGAATCAAGAAGAAGCTTTTAAAGTGATGGTTACTTACCTTGAAATGTTACTTTGTCATTGAAGAGTGATGTGTCGAACCACCTTGTGGAAGCTTCTCTTGTCTAGCTAGCTTGTCTTCTCTTGCTTGTCTCACATTGTGCTTAAGACGACGAAGATCATAGTGGAATCATCTTTATAGGTATCGACCTTCCTTCTCTATGTGTCGACTTATCAGTGAAGGCGCATTGTTCCTCGAGTATGCTGTCTAGGATCCTCTCTCTTTCTTGTATCAATTTTGTACTATGAGGATGTAGAGAGAGTTTCACATTCTTCTCTTGTCAACCTTTCTTGTTTTCCTTTAATCATTGGGTTGGCAAGAGACTTGAATTTAGAGCTGCTACACAAGTGCCTCTATGAGAGTCTTTTGTCTTGTAATGTCACAACTGAGACTTGTCCTCTCAACAGTGTCTAGATGATGGAGATCTTATCGACTGTTCTTCCTGATTTGCTGGCTCAGGTACTATCTCTCCATCTTCTAACTCTTGTGGTGCAGTGGCTTCATCCTTCATGATGCCCTCCTCAATTCTTGGCAGTTGGTTCTCCCTTCGACGTCTTCTCTTGGTTCTCTTTGGCTGCTCATAAGTGATGTAGATGTGCCAAATACAAAACGAAAAGTATGTACCTCTTTGAAATATTGATATAAAAAATAACCTGCTACAAATTTTTATTTGAATAGTTGGTTCTAATTTTAGTCTTTTGTATATGAACAGCGAGTATATAGTGACCTTCAAAGTCATGATTCCGAAATGGATGGGCAGCTGAATAATACAATGGTAGTATGGTACAATCGAATTGGACTTTTTATATCAAATTATGCCGAATACTTATTTGTTTTAGTTCACTACAGAATGGGCAAAGTGATAATATGGGGGATGATGATTTACAGCCACATAACAAATATTGCTAGTCTTACAGAGAAGGTATGCACACTAATGGATGAGAGCGTTTTACTATGGTTGGCACTAGAAAGCTAGTAATGGTTGCCGCTGTGACAAAATTTTATGTTGTCACTTAACTGTTACCTGTGCCTTGCACTTGCAGACTCAGAATGTTATTAAGCAGAGAAAAATTAATGTTAACTCAAAGAAACATGTAAGATTGGTTATTTCTTCAGTGATTAGTCATTGTATGATATTTTTAGTTAAAGATTATTTGGTTCCTCTATAAAAAGGTGGTTGAGCGCTCATATGAAGTCGCAAATATGGACTCATACCCCAGCCACAATAAATATGAGCTTACAGGTAACTAACTATTCATGAAGTACAAGTAGCTGGACATTTTTTTCTAGACAAATTTCTGTGATCCTTGTTTCAACTTTAGTCATTAGTGTTTACTTCATATTTTACTTGTGACTTCTACCTTGTGTGCTTGTCTTGTTGACATAATCAATTACTCAGAAAAAACTCAAGAATTTTCATTACGCCAAAATGATAATACCTATTTATTTATTTACAGTGGCACATGGCCTGAATAACCTATATCAGTTTTGATTCCATTTCATCAGTGAAAGAGAATATTAATTTATTCTTATTTTCTATAGGCGCAGCGAGATGATTATGTGAACCATGAAGATTTGCCTGTACAGTACAGATATAATTGTACTAAAGATAAGGTTTGCACATCAAACTTAACACATGGATGCAAAGCAATATATCAGTTCTTGCACACCAAACAGCTAGTGTATAGGACCCATCTCTTAAAACTTTATATTATCTTTTTCTTCATTGTTCTTATAGCTAGATTCTATTATATACTTTTTTAGAAACATCATCGTGGCACAACAAATTGGTCCACTGGCATTTCAATGATGGTATGACAATTTAATTTCTTGCAAGTAGTGTGATCTGTTATGTACTTTTTTATTGCACCTTGTATATGTGAACCAGGTTGGCACCAAAGTATACTTACAGAGTTGGAAAAATCAAAATAAGACTGTTGCAATGGGTACAATAGTAAGTTGTGATCCAACACAGAAAATTGACGGTGTTCCGCTAGGTAAAGAATTTTGGATGGTTTCTGTTGGTTTTCAATGGTAGATGGTGAACCATTGATACGACCATACAAAGGCTACAAGGTTCTTGGAGACGTAGAAGGAGGAGTTATTGTTGCATGGCGTTCCACTTTTGTATGGTTTTTCCTATAACCTAATATGACTTTAGTTTTATTAGTGTCATATTAAATTAATCCAATTTTTTTATCTGTAGATCAAGAAGATAAATATATGATCACATCAATGGAACGTGCTGAAGGAAGAAGGAAGGAGGACTATTGGCATGCTTAGATGAATCCCTTTATATGTTTTATAGTTTGCTCGCATAGCAATTTGTAATCTGAACCAAAATTGTGTTATCCATTATGCGGATGGTGCTCTTTGTAATGCAACAAATTCTTTATAATATATATATATATATATGGTTGAGTGTGCTTATTTTCTATGTCTTGGATGGCATTGCATTTTTTATTAAGTTATACGGAGATTATATTATATTTGTTTCAAAAATTAAATATATATTATATTAATGACTAAATAATGGTTTATTCCATACAACACATGAAAGTGTTGCAACAGACCAAATCGATATGTTACAATAAACCATTTAGACCATTCACCCATGAACTGTACAAACACATATAAGTGTTGCCATAACTCATTATTATGCGTTGTAACTTTGCAACGGTTATTAGTATGTGTTACCAACACATAAATAAGTGTTGCAACAGATCCTTGCAATGCCATTTTAGGCAACGCATATTAGATGCGTTGGTATAGACCCTGCCAACGTATATATGAACTTTTAGCAACGCATATTTGCGTTGCAAAAGGGGGTGTCATTTTGTAGTGTGAAGATGCAGCGAAAGATTCAAAAGTTGACTTCTCCAGGTCCGGCAAAGATGATAACATTGATGGTGTTCAAGAACGATCTTCCAAGAATGAGTGGTGGATCATACTCCTCTTCTTGACTGGGGCAGCATCTAGTGGTTTGTACTGATCAAAGTGGTGAGTAAGAGATCAATATGTTTGAAGTTGGGTTTCTCCTTCCTCCTTTGATTGTGAAACACATCTAGACAACGGAATTGTCTCTCCCAGGCTGGCTTGTGATGTAGATGGATTCCCAAACAACATGTTCATGTTTTGGATTTGTAGATCTTGCTATTGTTGTAGTGGTACCATCTTGTTTCTCAAGCTAGCTCTTGATTAGAAAAGAGGATAACTTCCCACTTCTTGTCTTGATGTCTTGGACAATGATGGTTGCAGGCATAGGTTTTCTCAAACGAGGTAAGTTGCATCCTGTTTGTCATCAGCGCCCAAGCAAGACTCAAAGCTAGGCTAGCACCATTTGTGATCTGAGAGTAGGTTTGTGTGTCTATGGTTTGAGTTTTGGATCTTCAATGTTCAGACCAAACCATGGATGAACAAAATCTCTCTCCTGCGTAATGTTAGTGGACATATACCCGAAGGATTGCAAGAATTTGAAGCATGGGTTATTATCCACAACTTATGTATTTTGCATCTATGCTAATAAAAAGATGTTTTTAGGATTATTTTAGCATAGACTAGTATTTTATGTGTTGGCTTCACTTTAACATGATTCAAGGCAAAAGATAACTTGCAGTAGAAGACAAAATAAATAAACTTTGATACTCACAATTCTTTCATCCATGAAGAATGAGCTAGATCTTCATTGTGCAAGAGTTGTTGAAGTTCATTGTACGCCTTACTTCATCTCCAGTGTGAGTTCATCTCCTGGACTTTCCCAAATGGATATTGAAAGTTTCCCTACAGGGCTTAGTCTAACAAAATATCCAACATCCACTATAGCATACTATCGGCTCAAAAATCAACCTAGACATCACGTCTAATTTGATCTAGGAAGGCATTTTAACTTAATTGCTTAAATTAAAAGCCTTTAAAAGCAAGATCACCACTCCTAAACTAGGCACCATGCTTAATTTAAGAGATTTATGAAAGTACTCCAAACCTAAACATATAATAGAGATTTATTCAGATGGTGATGAAAGAGCATGATTAGTATATGAGCATATCTTAAAGGTAGGGATAACCAACATAGCAACACGGCAAGAGATGCTCTTAGAAAGACTATTCCCCAAGCATGGATTCGCAAATCAAGATTGGATGAATGTAATTCAATGTTACATGGTGATTGGTTGGGCATACCTTGTGTTTGTTTTTCCTTCGTTCTTTTCTGCTCTAGACCTGGAAAGGTTAGTGATAAGAATACCCGAAGGAATATTTTCATAATATATTTCTATGCTCATTACAAAAGAAAGTGCAGCGGAAAGGTAGGCATAGCTAATAACTAGATGTTATGATAGGGTGTAAGGATTCTACTGGTTATAGCTTGCGCTCATGGGGTAGTGATAGATAAGAGTGGAATTCAAAAACAACATTCATAAGAATGAACACAAAAATAATAAAAAGACTGGGACAAAACAAAAAGATAAAACTATAATACAAGGTTAAACTAAGACTTAAGATGATCTACCGTTCCTCGGCAACGGCGCTAGAAATGCTTGTTGGTATAAATTAACGCACACTCTACTTTATCCGCAAGAGCATAAATAAAATCTACCGATGTAGCACTTCACCGGAGTAACCCAGTTTTAATATCGAACCCAAAGGAACGGATAGTTAAGTCTTAAAGTCTAACCCCTGAGTAGCTAACAAGGACGGAGAATCTAGAAGTATAGAAGGGGATTACTAAGGTTGTCTAAATCCAATTCAAGAGTGATATGTTTATATTATTCTTAGCGGGGGGAAGTTGCCATAAAAGGTCACAAACATAGTATGAATCTTTTATGCAAATGTATAATCCTACCGAGCCTACACACGGGTAAGTGGACTATAGAAGAATCAACAAGGCTATAAGAGTCACGCTTGCGAACAACCACTACTACCGGCGTTATATGAGGCATTTATGAGCTATCAAGTCTAAGCACCATGCTTGCACTATCCAACTACTCTAACTCTAGCACACCTAGAATTAAAGTACTCAAAAGAGAGTCATAAACCTTAAGAATAATAAGAACAATGGCTCAAACTTAAATATAGACGTTTATTACCGAAACAATCGCTGAAGCAAGTTGAAGATGAACTTGAATCCGCAGGTACAAGATGAAGAAGTTGATCCGATAAGCCTTCTTGATCTCTTCCTCTCTCTCTCTTATAGTTCTAGTATAAGACTAGGTTCTAAACCTAAACTAGAGGGGTAACTAGTCTTCTACTTGAAAGCTGGCTCTTGAAGTCTTCTTCTAGGGTTTCTGAATAAGGCGTAGACTTTTCTGAAGAGAGACTTGTTCTACCCTGGGGCCTGGGGGCCTGTATATATAGCCCTGAGGTATCAACCGCGACCGTTAGATCAAACCGACTTCACGTATGGCTGAGATGGATCCTCAGAGGCAGTAGAGGAAGGTTCCAGAAGGCAGAGGCCATCGGGTCCAGGGGGTGACCGACCGGTCTAGGGTGGGACCGGTCGGTCCCACCTGGCGGTCTCTCGGGGTGTCCCGCCTCGTGGTGTCCTCTAGGTCTTCTGGAGTATTCCTAACGTGCCGGTTCCGTAATCTTCCGTTGGTTTCCTTCTAGGAGAAGTAATCAGTGTTGGTTTTCCTGTTTAGTCCCTGCAGGATCATAATCCACCAAAACTCATGGAATATTGTCAATTAAAACCCTAAACCTTTATTGGTGATTGAATTCAAGCCCTTTTTATATTTATTTATCCTTTAATTTTGATAGATAACCTGTGTCAATAGCGGTATTAACACAAGTTCAAATTAAAGCATGTGATTGCGAGAGGTTGAAAGCATGGTCATTGCCTAACTTTTCAACTAGGCTAAGCCTATGCAATAAAAGCAATTGGAAGCTTAAAAACACCGGGTTCGGTCTTACACTACACGGCTCAAGTTTAACTCAAATGTGCAATGAGAAACAGTCTCAATACCGTGATGTGCTGACACATGCAATCCCATCTCGATCTTTTCATTTCACTAGACTTGGATCAAATTTTAAGCACAAGGTAAATATGAACAATCCAAGCAAGTGAACGACTCATTGCAAGAGACATAGCAACCTAGCATACAAAAGATAGAACAAGTGATCTCAACACATCCTACCCATGCTAGATTCCAATCTCAATGGTGAACAAATTATTATTTCATATTTGATTATTCAAGTTAACCAATTACAAAAATAGCTAAGCTCATAACATGTATCAAGTGATCAAAAAGAGCCTAAGCTACAAGCATCATCATGAATCAACAGGGCATACCAAAAAAAAGCATAATCTCATTCTCATTACTATATACATGAAGCTCTAAAATGCACTAAAATACACGGTGAAATGCATGCAAAAGCTAATCTATCGGAGCAAGCCTATGTACATCAAACTGTGCTTCCCTCAACCAAAAAGGGAAACACCCACCGAGATCACCTCTCAACCTAGCAAAAGATGAGAGATTCAAAGGCTCGGTGAAAAAATAGGACGCCACAACAACAAACTTGGCCTCGGTGGTGGAAAGAGCTAACTAGACTGCTCGCACAAGAAAAGAGCCAAGAATCACTCAAGCTAACAGCTAGCAAAATCCACATCGGAAAGACCACACAGCAAAAAGAGGTCGATGAAGAAGAGTACCAAAACCCAAACTCAGAAGTGTGTCGGAGGTACCTCATGAAGCGCATGACCGCCTGCTGGTGTGATACCCGAGGGGACGCCTACCACGCCAAAGTCATCTCCCCCTCGCCAGATGATGTCGCTCCACAGGTGCAGCTAGTGCTCGCTGGAGAGCTGCTCGAACGAAACCCCAAGTCGTGGAAGAAGTGGGATTGGGTCCGTGAGCCAAAAAGCTCTCTCCAAGCTCCTGTTCTCCTGCAAGCTCAAAGGCAGAAGAAACACAAGGCATTATCTTGTCCAGTGTGACCTCATGGTCTCAACAAAACGGTTAGTCACATAATAAGCATAAGGTGAACTCTCAACAAAAGAGCACCTATGAATGATATCACAAGGAGATCTGAATTCAAACTAGACATGACTACCATGCAACAGGATAAAGCACTATATAGCAAAATGCAGCCTAGAGACATGATCAACTCAAACACAGCCTAAACCTCAACACATGCTACAATGCAAGATAATGATAGCAATAGATCCAGAAGCATGTAACATGATAAAATTGTGGAAGGGCTAGTGCTCGAACTAAACATATCAACAGAATACATGTAGCTAACCAAAACTAGCACCTAAAAAGTGACACCTAATGAACATCATACCTCTACAAGTAAAGCTCATGGAGAAGTATGGTAAAGCATGGCATAATGTTCATGAGGATCACAAACTAGCATGAAAAGTGGATTAGCCACCAAGCTATACACAAAACTAGCATGACATGATATACACGATAGCACATGCTAGACTAAACCAAAACATGATACAAAAGAAAATGTACATGCAAGAACTATACAAGTGAGCACATGAAAGTCCTTCTGATACCACAAGAAATAGAACATGGATGTACAAGGTATGAGTGTATAAGAAAGCTCACCAAGCTGCAAAAGCCTCTTTGGAGGCAACTCTAAACGGGGTGTAGAGAACCATCAAATCTTGATCACATCTAAAAGACCAAGTTCCATTAGGCGCATGTTCTCCACCCCGCGTCCTCATATCTACACACAAGAGGACAAAGTAACACGAGCCTTGGATCCTGAAGGGTTAGCAAGCATGTACTCGGGAACCCAAGACTTGGTCACAACTCTCAAAGGAGCACTCAACTTATCATGTGGGTTAGCATGATGCAAATGTTGGTTCAAATTCAGTTTTGAAACATCCTTGAAAGCATTCCTCAAAAGGACAACTCGAGGAGAAGAACGAGTCGTACCACGGGAAAGAGGCAAACATATTCCAAGGTTTTTAGAGAAAAACCAATAGAAGCACCATGAGAAGCATGACGTGGACCAACACACATAGCACCAGAAGCATGTCCACGACCATGACCTAACCCACTAGAAAAGGAGTCATAAAACCCATCAACAAAGAGGGGCTTCTTACTAGAAACACAAGTGTTCATGCCATGAGAAGGGGCTATGAACCACCAAGTGCCTAGAAGAACGAGCTTGGCGCAATCGTTTGGCACGCCGATAGCAAAAGCTTTCTTGAAGCCCATCTTTCTCACAAAAAGAGCAATGGTACAAAGGCCTATTGGAAGGCACACCATTCTCCGACAAGTGAGAAGTCCCTTGGGACTTAGAATAAGAACATCAACAATAGATTTGGTGCCAACAGTAGGAGCACACGTCCCATGGGAAAGGCTACGTGGCTTCCTAAAAGCCTTAGCTCGAATATGTCGCTCGTGTTTGACACGGCGGAAACAAAAATGAAATGAATGTCCATCCTTCTTGCAAAAGTTTCAATGGAAAATCGGATTAGGAACACGAGTCCCAAAATTGTGAGTGATGGACCGAAAATGCTAAAGCAAGGCGACCAGAGGGGGGGTGAATGGGAGCCTAAAATTTCTTCTCAGAAATTACGGCTTCTGTCCCAACAAAATCAACCCCAAGAGCAAAGCCGACTCATGTGATGTCCATGACCCAAGAGTATGGGTGGATGTTCCCTAGGAACACAGCGGGACACCACAAAAGTTCCCTCTTCCAAATCCATGCAAGTCAACTAGTGACAGGATGGAGTTTGGGTAACCTCAACCTCCCCGAGCAACACGACGGGGATTCAGGCTTTTCGCAAAGCGGGAAGCCCGGTTTCTATAGAGCACAGAGGGGAATCCAACGCAAAAAAGCGGATCTCAAATCCGAGCTCAAACGCAAAAGATACGGACGAAAACGCGTTCTGTCAGCACTGACCGGACTCTGAGGTGCGTCCGGTCAGGAATGATCGGACGCGTCCGGTCCACAGAAACCCGATTCGGGAGCTCTCTGTGTTGGACCGGACTCTGCGTGAAGGTGCGTCCGGTCAATACAAAAGGCAGCGTCCAGTCGCTACTACTTGATGAACAGTAGTAGCCGCGCGTCCGTTCAGAGCACAACAGGTGCGTCCGGTCAAGCTCGCGCAGAGTATCTCGCTCGGCCTTCAACGATCGGACGCACGGAGGAGTAGCGTTCGGTCGATTCCCAGGCAGCGTCCGGTCACCACACGCGAACTGGACAGCGCATGTGTTCAACAACCGGACTCTGGCTCGGTGCGTCCGGTCGCTATGAGGCAGCGTCCGGTCACCCTGACCAGTCCCCTGTTCGTCCACCGAATGGACCCGATCTCCCTCAAATCAAAAGCACTAGGGCTCTAACTTCGTGTGAGGGATCACAAGGGTGTTAGTGAGCTACTCCTAAGAGATCATGGCTCGAACCTAACTCCAAATCGGTGAATCGAAGAAAACGGTGAGGAACGGGCAAGAACTCGATCCCAAAACTAAATCCGCCCGATCTGTGAGTTCGTGAGGTATTAGAGAAATTCCTTCGGTAGAAAGAAGACTCTCACGAAGCTACACAAGATGGTTCAAATGGATTTGCGAATCTTCCCTCGAAACTAGAATTCTCGTGAAGAACGAAAGAAGGGAAAACGTGCAAACGCGAAGAACAAAATCGCAAGACAAATTAAAGCACGAATTTGATCCTTGGACTCAGAGGAATGGATGATTCATTAAGCACTTGGTGTCGGGCTACAAGCCAATCCTAGCAACACAAAACTTGGATGGCAAAAAGCTCAAGAACAAGAGCCAACTCTCCCTAACCCTAGCCTTCTCTCACAGGAACAAAATTAGAGAGACACCACCTAGAACTCTCCAAGGATGGCGGCTGTGGCGGAACCGTCCTGATTATAAGAGCTCAAGTATTATCTTAGCCAAATCCGTCTGACTTCGACTGATACTTGAACCCATATAACCCCGGTAGTCCGGAAATCTCGAAGGATTTCTATCACCGTACATCATACAAGATCGCATCGTTCAAGGATACATTCGTAAAGATACATCTCAGCGAAAACGAAACCGAATTAACACCAGAGTGCGGAATTTAAGACGGAGTTATTACAATACTGAATTTTAAAAGTGCGGAAGCTGAAATAGTTTGAAACACGACCACTACACATGTGGTCCAAATAAAACCAACTCACACAACTCACTCTTCCCTTTTTAGATAATGTGCCACTAGAAGTCTCAGACCAGCAAAAGAAAAAGGGAAGCTTTGGACGACCCTGCCCTGGGCCTACTCCTCATCACCTTCCACTGAGTAGAGGCAGTGCTTACAATAGTCGAAGTAGACCTGGCCATCTGCAACAACGGGATAAACCCTGAGTACGGGAATGTACTCAGCTAGACTTACCCGTCCAACTGAAAATAAAGACTCCAAGGGTATGCAAGGTCTTTTGGGTGGAGTGGGATCTTTTAGTCGCGAAAAGCTCAATTTCAGATGAGAGATAATTGATGATAATGATGAGCTGCCATTTTTAGAGCTATTCCTTAATTCTAGGTTTTTCACCTGTACTAGAGCACTCACTTGAATCTATCAATCAATAATATAACCATATCCAGTTGACTTATCCAACTTTTAGTTGACCTTTAATCATCACATGGAGTTGTATCGTGGTGAAGCTCGCCATAGTTTCCCACTAACCGGGGGAGACGGCGACTCGAATCGAATTCCAAACCAGCTGGTGAAAGACCTTTAATACCATCCCACACTTTTCCCGTTGGGTCCATGCATTGGGCAACCGCTCGATGCTTGTTCGTGGTGGTAATCGTTGCGGCTCACAGCACGGACCGCCCAATTGGAACCTGGCGATGGCCTCACGCGGCAGATCGCAATTTCCATACTAGAGGGCACGACACGGGTTGAGACCGGCCCGAACAGCTTCTAACCGGCTTTGGGGTCGATGATTACGACACCGACATATCCCTAAGTAAAAGGGCGCGTTCAAAAATGAACGAGGGCCAGCATCGATACAAACCTACACGATCCAACGGACGGACTGCCACAAGTTTCCAAACTTGTGCCTTGCCTTCCAGTTGACCGTATTTCATTACTACTCCGGTTCTTTTCCACGATAGCAAATATAGCCAACTGTGATCCGGTAACTACCCATCAGGGTATTACGGAAACACCTTAACAATAACTTTTATTAAGCAGACTAAGCATTTCTATATTATAAAAGTAACAGGATAACAAGGCAGGTAATAATCAATAATCAAGGAAGGGTAATTCAGCAAGTAGGATTCAACCAACTCCTAACCTAATGCATCACAATATAAAAGGACTCAAGTAATTTAATTGTAAATAATAGGAGACTTCGAATGCTCCGGGGCTTGCCTTGGGTGAAGACCGAGGCCTCGTGGGAAGGGCACTCGGGCAAGTTAGTGTCGCAGGCGGGGTCGGCTTCCTCGGCTTGCTGGAGCTCCGGGATCTGCTGCTCGGCATTTGTCTCTGACTCCTGGTCGGGCTCCGTAGGGGTCGATCCTATTGCATGCGACGATTAATAAATAATTACAATGCGGGTGCAAGATGTGTGGTATGGAAAGAGCATTTCTTGCAAACCAACAGTCCCAACTTGTTGAACCACTTTTGACATTGAGGTAAATACTTATTTAATTCATAAAAACAAATCCATTTATTCACCTTTTTCTTATTTAATAGTTCAAAAGAAACTTAGGTTTGAACTGCAAGTGCACTTTTCTGGACTCAAAAAAATCCACGAAAATTCCAGAAGGCAACAACAGTTGCTGGACTCCACTGAACAAATTTCAGCCAAAAAAAAATACAGAACTCTAGATATAAAAATGACAAGCAAACTGCCCAAAAAGGTGCTTTGAACTAGCTCCTCATTCAAAAGTGTCAAACAGCAGATTTCATAATTTTCCTGGCTTCTTCTACTCATACACATCTTACTGTAGAGAATTTGTGTCCAGAGCATAAACATACAAGCCTACACAAAATAAACAAATTTATCCCAATTTAAACCAATTGAACTACAACCCTACTGGAAAAGGGTGCAAAACTCAATTTCACATTTTTCCCAATTTTAATTCACATTTTATGCTTAACAAGAAAGTTCCATGAACAGAAACATTATACTATTTCTTACATGAATTTTCAAAGAAAAACACAGAAAAGCACCTTTGTAAAGCAACTTCAGATTTCTGCACATAACAGCTCATGCTTACATTTTTCTCAGCTTGGATATCATAAATAGAGGCTATACAAATTTTCCTACATTTTATTTAGACACATAAAACACCTTAACATTTATTCTAAGAAATCAGCCAAAAAGGACTTTTAATCATAACAGTAACTTTTTCTTCATAAATAGTGCATCATATATTTTTCACAGGTGCAAAATAGGTTAATGAACTTACATAAAATTTTTCAGAAATTATCTCAACCAGAAAACACTTATTTCCATTTATCACAACAAAAGCATATAAACGGAATTAAATAAAAACAGTAAAATAAACTTCTACCAAAAATACTTTCGCATTTTTCCATGATAGATCTACTCGTAAGCAAGCTAGCAAAACTGAAAGTACTTCATTTGGACTACTAAAACGAACTAAACGAAAATAAGAAGCATTTACTGGAAAAAGGAAAAACATTAAAGAAAAATCCTTTTGAAAACACCCGGCGCTCGGCTTCAGTGGACGCGGTCCATGGACCAAGCAGAGGCTGACGCGCGGGGTCAACGGGACCCACCCATCAGAGAGAGAAGAATAGGGGAGGTGTTTGACCGGCGGCTGCTCGCCGGCGGTGAGGTCTCCGACGGCGAGGCTAGGCTAGTTAGACTCGTCTCGACGAGGTGCATCCCGTGGTGGTGTTGGTTTGGCCAGCGCATGGCAGGAGCGTGCCGGCGGCGAGCGGCGGCACACGGCGGCGGCGACGACTCACGGCTTCGCCATTTCGGCGGTGGCCGGAGAAATTGGGGGAGGCAAAAGCTCCTACGAACCCTAGGGAAGCTACCAAGGGGGTTGGTTCGGCTCAGATGGCTCCTGAGGAGCTTGGCCACGTGAGAGGTCCGCGGCGGCGCCCATGGCGCTCGGCCGGGGAGAAGAGGGAGATGGGAGGCGGTAGCATTAAGGCTTGTTGACGTTCTGACCTTGTCTTGGCTCGGTGAATCTCGAGGATGAAGAAGAGGAGTCGGTCGGTGGAGCTCGGGTTGGGGAAGAACGGCGGCGCGGGCTCCGCGCGGTGGCGACGACGGACCGAAAGAGGCGCTAAGTCCTCCGGCGGCGTCGGGGTTCGGTCGGGGATGACGACGTGCGCACGACATGTGCACGCGTAGGCGGAGTGGAGTGGTGACCGAGGTTAATCGGGCGGTGATGGACGGTGAGGGCTGGAACACGGTGGGGGTTATTGCGGGGTGGCGGTCGCGGCGGGAGCGAGCAGTGCTCTCGGCTCGCGTCCTTGGGAGAGGAGAGTGTGAGCGAGAGTGGAAGAGTGTGTGCGGTTGGGAGAGAGGGCGAAGGGTGCTCGGGGTCTTGGCCGGCCAGTGGTGGTGGCGGGCCCGGCGACGCGACGGGCGGCAGCAGCGTGCGCGGCGGCCGGGGGCGAGCAGCAGGGCTCGGTAGGCGAGGCGCGCGTGGAGAGGGCGAGCGTGACAGCTTGCGTGATCGCGCGGGCACGATCGGGCGAGGAGTGGGCGAGGAGATGGGATAAGGAGATAGGAGCGGATGGCGCCACGTGGCGGAATCGCGGCGTACGGCGCGGCGCGGTCGGCGACCGGCGCTGCGCGACGCGCGTGAGCGCGAGCGAGGGGAGCGGGCGTGGCGAGCTGGGCCAGCACTGCGGCGAGCGAGGCGCGCGCCGGCGAGCGGGAGCGGGCGCGGGTTGGCCGAAAGGCCAGATGGGCCGAAAACGAGGGGGCGGGGAAGAATTCATTTCCTTTTTCTTTTTCCAAATACTTTCCAAGTTTGACCACTCAAAAACAGTTTCAAAAACTCCAAACTAGGTTTTGACCCAAATATAAAAGTTACTCAAAATAATTTTTTCTACAACTTTCATATAGGACACTTTTGCTGAAAACTATTTTTAAATCCTCCACATAAATAAAGCCAATTTTGAAGTATAAATCATTTTGTTTGACTTATTTTAATTTAACAAACTAATCTGAACTAGGTCAAAACTCCAACATGAAAAGCACTCTACTCAATGTTCTCTATTTATAAAACTCTTTGCCCAAGTAGAAATCCACTTAAATCATCAAGTCAAATAGAAATCCAAAATCCAACAATTAAACAAAAGCAAAAAGCACTCTTATGCACGTGAAATGATGCAATGCATTGGTTATGCTTCTTTAGTAGCTAATTGTAGTGCCTAATGCAGTGCTTGACACTAGGGTGTCACAGCGGCTGCCCTAGCAGCCCCCTTCATATATATAGGCGCACGTCCGAAGACCAAAACGCCCTTACATTAAGCACTCGTCCCAAATACCCCCAGGGGTAAAACCATCTAGACTTGACAGTTTCGATCCGACGGCCACGCCCGCACATCCGGTAGCTTCGCCTCGACGCGACCTCCCTGATGCCGCCACGTGCCGTCACCGTCGACCGCCGCGCCTTCTCACCGATAGCTTCGCCACAACGCAAGCCTCTCGGTGCCACCACGCGTCGACCGTCCTTTTGGACCACCCCCGATTTGAGGCCCAAACCGGTAAACCCGCCAGCCCAGGTTTTGAGGCCCAAACCTGGAAACCGTCCACCCCGAGTTTTGACGCCCAAACTCGGAAACCCGCGAGCCTAGGTTTTGAGGCCCAAACCTGGAAACCGTCAATCCCGAGTCTTGAGGCCCAAACTCGGAAACCGACCACCCCGAGTTTTGAGGCCCAAACTCGGAAACCGTCGATGGTAGCTTTTTGAGGCTCAGCTACCGAACCCGCACCGTAGACGGAGTGTGGTTCTCACACCCTGACCACCGGCACCGATGCCGATGCATGTCCAGCCTCCACGCCGGGCACAACGCCTTCGCCATCCTTCTTGACTTGGCCGACGACACTTGCGCCGCATGCAAGCCCGTGTCCGACCTCCCGCCAAGTGACACGACTCCAGCGCCTTCCTCCCGACTTGGCCGATGCACCGCACATTCCCATGTGCTCTTGCTCGCCGATGCCACGTGCCAGCTACCACAGCTGGTCCTCTGGCCCTCTGGTCCGTCAGTCCAAGCCTCACGTCCGCCCTTCATCGCTCTGGGTACATCGGCATGGCACGTCCGCCGCACGGCACGCCCATCCTTCACCGCTCCCGATCCGTTGGCATGTCACGTCTCTATTTGACCTTCACCTCACCATAGACCACTGTATCCGAGCTCCACACCTGCACATCAACACAGCCAAGAGACACATGTCGCACACGCACTCCAACATAGAAACACCACACAACTCAACGCCACCGGTTAGTCATAAACATTAAGCGCATAGCGATATATGGACCAAACCGGGTAAAAGCCTCAAACCTTCCTCATCAAAGTGAATCATTCATCATATATGTTCTCAATCTCCCCCTTGATGAATGCATTGACTAATAATAAAACCAAAAAGGAAGGGTTTGAAGGCAAGCCTCATTCAAGTGCCCAAAAGCCAAGCAAAAGCAAACACAAGGCCACTTGAGATGAGGAAGGATCATGAAAACTCCAAATAAAAGCTCTCGGTCCCGAAAAAATGGGAAAAGTGGGCAAAGCCTCCACACAACCGAAGAGTCAAGAGAAACAAGAGTTTCATGAATCACAAAAGGTACTCGAAAACCAATCTCAAAATAAATTGTCAAACAATCATCACAAAAGAGACCAAGGTACTTATCCACTTGGGTTTGGGTCAATTTCTCCCCCTTTTTCTCTCTCTTTCTCTTTCTCCCCCTTGATGATTGAATTGACAAAAGCTAGGCGCAAGAGATGGTTTGAGATACCATAACCAAAAATCTCATTCAAGTGATCAAAAGCCATCGAAGGGCAAAGAACAAAATCACTTGTCATGAGACATAACTTGGTTCCCAAAGACATGGGCAACGACTCGACACAACCAAGCAAGGGATCCGAGCAACAACTCATCAAAGAGCAAAACTCTATCACATAGAGCGAATAACTTGGTTCCCAAAGACATGGGCAACGGCTCGTCGCAACCAAGTCAAAAATGAGCTAGCCCTCAAGAAAGGCAGGAAGAAAAGGCTCAACACGACTAGGTCAAGGCTCAATACCAATTGAGGCTGAATCAACGCATAAGAATGCAAAACTGATCACAAACGGCCAAGAATGGTGGTGAAAACAGCTAGTTCCTCAAGACAGAGGCAAGGAGGCTCGACGCAACTAGCTGAAGGGTCCATACCAATCGAAAATACCAAGCAAAAACTGCTAGTCCCTCAAGAGAGAGGCTAAAACGGCTCAACACGACTAGCAGGCTCGATACCGACTGAGAGAACCACAAGAGAAGCTCAACACTAAATGGAGCACAAACACTCGGAGCATGCGGAGAAGCAGCAAGACAAAAGCGAGTCCCCCTGAAAGCAAGCCTATATACAAAAGCTATGCAATAAAGCTCATGACACCTATTGCATTCCATACCAAAAGATGGATACCAATTGAAACACATAAAAGAGCTATACTGAGTGAAGAAGATCATAAAAGAGCTAAACTCCCCCTTGCTCAAAGCTCTCCCCAAAATGCACGACTCCCCTTTGTGCCAACACTCAAGCTCCCCCTTGCAAACAGCTTCTCCCCCTTGACAAAAGGGAACATGCTGAGGGGTTTTAAATTTCATACAAAGTTGACACAAACAAAAGACAAGTCATCAACCAAAAGCATATGGGGGCAATGAAAAGCATTGAAAAGTCCACAAAGTGTATCAGAGCTGGTGGTATGTACACTAAGCTAAAAATGCATGATATGCACAATGCAACAGCTTCAAGTGTATAGCAATCAGAATGAAAAGATGCTCAAAAGGGTGCTACCTGAAAATGTAGCAATCAATACAAATGCTAGCAAAGGCTCAAACTGATGAAATGAATACGAAATATGAACAATTAAGCATATGAGCAGTTCTAAGCCATTCGAAAAGGTGTTCACCACTAAAATAGCACTTAGCAAGAATAGACAGGAAATCAACCAAGTGCTAACTCAAGTATACAAGGTGAACTACCCCTAGCAAAGTTCAATCATCATGTAATATAGTGAAGCATAGACTTGTGTTATTTTCAATATTTTATCGGAGATTGCAGCGGTATTAACACAAGTTCATTTTAAAGCATGTGATTGCGAGAGGTTAAAAGCATGGTCATTGCCTAACTTTTCAACCGGGCTAAGCCTATGCAACAAAAGCAATCAGAAGCTTAAAGCACCGGTTTTGGTTACACTACACGGCTCAAGTTTAACTCAAAAGTGCAATAAGAAACAGTCTCGATACCATGAGGTGCTGACACAGGCAATCCCATCTCGATCTTTTCAATTCACTTAGACTTGGATCCAAATTTTAGCACATGGTAAATATGAACAATCCAAGCAAGTGAATGACTCAATGCAAGAGACATAGCAACCTAGCATACAAAAGATAGCACAAGTGATCTCAACACATCCTACCCATGCTAGTTGCCAATCTCAATGGTGAACAAATTAAAGGTTTCATAGTTGATTAGTCAAGTTCACCATTTGCAAAAATAGCTTAGCTCATAACATGTATCAAGTGATCAAAAAGAGCCTAAGCTACAAGCATCATCATGAATAAGCAGGGCATACCAAATAGTGCATAATCTCATTTTCATTGCTCTAAACATGAAGCTCTAAACTGCAAGATGTACATGATGAAATGCATGCAAAAGCTAGTCTATCAAAGACAAAGCAAAACTAGCCTAAAGAGAAAGACCCAAACAAAAAGGTATCGGAGAAGTCCAAGTGAGATACAACAAGCAAAATGCTTCCCCAACTAAAAAGGAAAACACACACCAGACTCACAGAGAAGAGCCAAGAAACGCTCAAGCTACAGTCAGCAAAATCCACATCGAAAAGACCACACAGCTGAAAGAGGTCGCGAAGAAGGAGTGTACCAAAAAACCGAACTTGGAGGTGTGTCGGAGGTACCTCATGAAGCGCATGACCGCCTGCTGGTGTGATGCCCAAGGGGAAACCTGAATCTGCTGAACTCCGGGGCACCTGCCTCGCCGAAGTCGTCTCTCCCTCGCCTGATGCTGTCGCTCCACAGGTGAAGCTAGTGCTCATAGGAGAGCTACTCGAACGGAACCCAAGTCATGGCAGAAGAAGTGGGATCGGGTCCGTGAGCCGAAATGCTCTCTCCAGGCTCCTGTTCTCCCGCACACTCAAAAGCAGAAGAGAACACAAGGCATCTCTCGTCTAGTGTGACCTCAAGGTCTCCACGAAAACGGTAGTCCTATAATAAGCATAAGGTGAACACTCAACAAAAGAGGCCTACCTATGAATGATACCGCAAGGAGAACTGAACTCATACTAGTTAAGACTACCATGCAACAGGAAAGCACTGTATAGCAAAATGCAGCCTAAAAACATGATCAACTCAAACACAGCCTAAACCTCAAGACATGCTACAATGCAAGATAATGATAGCAATAGATCCAAAAGCATGTAACATGATAAAATTGTGGAAAGGCTAGTGCTCAAACTAATCATATCAACAGGGTACATGTAGCTACACAAAACTAGCACCTGAAAAGTGATACCTAATGAACATCATACTCTACAAGTAAAGCTCATGGAGAGGTATGGTAAAACATGGCATAATGTTCATACGGATCACAGACTAGCATGAAAAGTGGATATTCCACAAAAGCTATACACAAGGCTAGCATGACATGATATACAAGATAGCACAAGCTAGACTAAAGCAAAAATGATACAAAAGAAAATGTACATGAAAAAGCTATACAAGTGAGCACATGAAAGTCCATCTCATACCACAAGAATAGATCATGGATGTACAAGGTATGAGTGTATATGAAAGCTCATCGAGTAGCAAAAGCCTCTTTGGAGGCAAATCTAGGCGGGGTGTAGAGAACCATCAAATCTTGATCACATCTAAAAGATCAAGTTCCATTAGGCGCATGTTCTCCACCCCGCTCCTCATATCTACACACAAGAGGACAAAGTAACCCAAGTCTTGGATCCCGAAGGGTTAGCAAGCATGTACTTGAGAATCTAGGACTTGGTCACAAATCTCAACTTATCATGTGGGTTAGCATGATGTAAATGTTGGTTCAAATGCAATTGTGAAACACCCTTGGAAGCATTCCTCAAAAGGACAACTCGAGGAGAAGAACGAGTCATACCAAGGAAAAGAGGCAAACATCTTCCAAGGTCTTTGTAGAAGAACCAATAGAAGCATCAAGAAAAGCATGACGTGGACCAAGAGAAGAAGCACTAGGAGCATGTCCACGACATGACCTATCCCACTATAAAAGGAGTCATAAAACCCATCAACAAAGAGGGGCTTCTTACTAGGAGCACAAGTGTCATGCCATGAGAAGGGCTATGAATCACCATCTTCCTAGAAGAGCGAGCTTGGCGCAAGCGTTTGGCACGCCG